>SZWC01003447.1:23779-38590 GCA_023375785.1 Penium margaritaceum
GATGGGGGGAAGCGATGGGTGGAAGCGATGGGTGGAAGCAATGGGTGGGAATGCACTCAAACCGAGACGATGTCCATCCTGACATCAACGCACCTGCCTCTGTGACGTCAGACGACTATAGCTTAACGAGGGGAGAGGGGGCAGCTTTTCTAGAACCAGACAGCACTCTTACGCTGGTGGCTTCCAGGAAGGAGAAGAAAGCGGTGAAATCCTCAACGTACACCTTTATGGGCAAAAATATTGAGCTACCAGAGACAACCATTTCCGAAAACTACCACCAATACATTGTTATGCCGAACTAAGCGTAGATGGTGAACAGGCAGAAATTGCGAGGCAGAAAACGATTAAGAATTTGGGAAACTTGAGAAAATTATCATTATCGGTATTTGTACTTCAATGGCAAGTGTCGAATGAGGAATAGTCGGGGTCATTGGGTCGATTGTCGAGAGACGTCTGTGGAATTGCGTCGTGAGTGATCGGATTCGAGAAGCTCCACCAAGGAATTGAGGGGCTTTGAGGATCGACGGTGAAGATGCAAGATGCATCTTTATAAATTGAGATGTGTCTCGATGCGACGAGAAGTCAACAGAAAGGTTGTGATACTTCTGACGTGGATTCGCGAGAGTTGTCAAACTTGTTAGAACGTTTGGGAGGGTTCATCGCAGGGCAAGGGCAGTTGGCCAGATTGCCCTCGGTCGTGTGTGTGAAAATTGGAGTCTCGACGTGTGGTTGGTTGTTTGTGTGATAACAGAAATGCCGACTCGGAAAGATTAGGGACTCGTGTACGTCTAGTATGTAACAAAAATAAAATTAAAAACATGTATCAATGATCCCTGTTTGAAACCGGTGAGGACCCGAATCAATTATTCTTACTTTATTTCAATAAAATCAAAGTTTTGCATCATTTATTTTGCCACATGGGTACTTTGTCAAAATTTTACATATGAAAAGAAGCTTAATATTCTATTCACAGTGTCTCATATTTTCACATACGTGACAAGAGCATAATAAAATATATGTATTGGAAAAATGGGATAGTTGAAACATTTGTAGATAGTAGTGTGCACTTGATGGCAAGAGGTGGAATCGTCCATCGCATGTCTGGACTAGTGAAAAACAAGAGCAAGGAATACTCGAGGTCTTGAGTGCTATACCAAGCTAAACGTGGGAAGCTCACATGTAGAAGTTGCAAAAAAAGGATAAAATTATGAGAGGTGCCTTGTTCGACCGATGTCTCACCATGGGGCGGAACTGATGGATGGACAAATAATCTTTTCCTCGGATTTCGACACATCTCACCATCAATGAAATGTGTCCAAAATGTGCGATAGCTGAACAATACAAATTTGACTTACGAATCGAGAACGCAGCAAATGCATGGTAGGCCAATGAGAGCGGCTCAAATTTAATATGATCTCTAGATTAGATGTTCCTTGCGGTTGGGGAATTTCTGGGAGCAGTTCGTCAGTGTAAGTGTATTGGAGCTGATTGAATGCGATATTTCGGCGAGCCTGTTGTACAAACACCAACTTCGGTATCAATTAGCATTGTCGTTCGATCAGAACATGAAAATGTCGATTTTGACGGTAGCGGGACCTTGTACGTGTGCGGCATGGTACGAGGCATGAAATACATGTGAAGATCCAAGGACGACATTTCCATGGTCAAGTCTTCGAAACAGGCACCTGCCTTCGTCATGATTCGAACTTGTCACTTCGCATGCATGCGAGGCACGAACAACGCAGCTCGGATATATGCGCCCTTTAAAAAAATGAGACACTTGAGAAATATATAGTCAATAGTAAGTTTACTACAATGATAAGTGTCGAAACTCTCAACTACACATAATGAAAGGGGGAAAGAATAATTGGGGTAGGGTTGGGGCCTTTGATGCTTGAGTCAAGCAACGTGCATGACGACGCAACATGAGAAGTAACTGTATGAAATGAGGCTAAGAGGTCAAATTATTTAAAGAATATGGAGGCGCTTCTCATAAAATTCTAGCATTGTCGATAAGTTGACCAGACATTATGGAAATATCGATATTGTTCGCAATGGTTTTCTTATAGAGAGTGATTGGACTCATTATATCCTTTTGGGATGGAACACCAAATTTGGGGTAGTTTCCCACAATGCCCTCTATCGAATGGCATGAAAATCCAGAAGTTGACGCATGGCGTAACTTAAATGTGAGAACAAAACATTCACGTGTGGATTTTAGGGACTCGTGAACATCAATTCCCCCCCTCTTAGTCACAATGGCCGGGCTCGTTGTAGGATGAAAGTCGATGCAAGAAAAAACAACCATCAATATGAGAATGAATATCTAGTGTGGGCCTTCTTTTTTGGAGATTGGTCCCTCGATTTGCAATTCACAGATTAATTTCCTTAGGAATTTTTTCAGCCTGGAGTGGCAATTTCAGCATTATTTACCACCTTCAAAATCCGTACTCAAGCCCAGAGCCACTCGAACATTCTTCTAGGAGGCAGCTTTTCCTCCCATCACCAAGCCACAACCAAGAGGTGCTTCCACCTTCATAAGTCCCTCTTTGCTACATTAGCAAGGAGCTTCAACAGAAATCTACCTTGAAGAATACCTCTTCACAATGAGGTGCACCCTTACATCATCAAAGGGCTACAAACCCATTCGTTCTACTAGCTCATTAACATGATGTAAACACATAACCATCCTCAAGACCATGGATTACTTAAGTAGCTTTATTCTACTAGTTCATTAACAACAACTTTGTCCACGTCAAGCCATGCTCCAATAGTTGGAAGATGTTCCACATTCAGTTTAGCTTCAACATTATGATTTAGCTTTTCAAGGCTATTCTACTTCATATAAAGACAATCCATCTACAACAACATACTCAAGCCAAAGATGGTGAGACAGAGCTAAGTCTAAAACATTTTCCTTACAGGAAGAAAAGAATATGGTAAAGGGAACCATCTAGTGAACTTCTTTCAGTTACTCTTCATTTTCAGATGTGTATTACAGGCTAAGTGTGACGTTCCACAAGGCACCAAACCTAATCAATGGAAATTCAACTATATCTTCCACTGCGCGGGAGAGAGAGACTAGTGATTAGAAGGATTCCATCTACTTCTATTTATTTTAGAATGAAAAAAACTTGCCTGTATAATATCTAGTACAAGTTTGAACCCTTGCTCAACAAAATTCCAACATGATATCACAACACTAGTGGAGAATCTTGATCTAAGAATGAGGTATTCACATCTTTATGGAAATCTTCAAACAAAGACTTTAGATTGAGAGAGAAAACCTTAGACCCCCTCTCATCTACAACAACAACAACAACAACAACAACAACAACAACAACAACAACAACAACAACAACAACAAAAACAACAACAACAACAACAACAAATAATTGAAGTGTTATAGACCACACCCCAACATGGATGAAGAGGCTTGTTTTCAATCAAAACTTGAGGTACATGCAAACCTAGACAATAGACCGGAGCCTTCACTTGTAATTTCTTGTTTTTTTTGTCTATGTAGTCAAAATATGGATTGAACAAGCATGCAAGCACAATCTTTTGCTCTTCAAGCTCAGATGCAGGCAGAAATGCAAGACACTAGTGAAGAATCAAGTAGTGATGAAGCAAAGCTATTGACAAGCACCAATCAGACACCAAGTTCTAGGTCAATAATTGCATCCATACACTATGCTTGGTCATCGTCAAATTACCAGAATAGGGTTCCTTAAAGCTAAAACTGATTAGTTGGAGTTGTCTATCCTCCCATAGATATGGAAACTTGTGGTCACCAAACTTTGTCTACATGACATCTTGGCTATCCACATTGTATTATACATTGGCCAACTCAAACTTTATCATTATAGAAGCAAGCAATTTCTTGACAGCGATGTACCTCCACCACCACCGCTAGAATCAGCCGACAACACGAAGTTGAGGTCTAAGACATCCTTGGAAATGGACAACGAGAAAAAGCGACAGAGTATCTTATCAAGTTGGAAGGCTATGACACCTCACATAACATTTAGGATTCCCACAATAACCTATGGGACCTTCCAAATTCACGGGGGGAGGGAGGGGAGTGTTCTATCTCCTAAGGATTTGAGTCCCTAAACTCCATGCATGGACATTTCAATACTTACATTTATGGTCCACCAAACGATTACCTTCAGATTTTTATGCCTTTTGGCTGAGGGAATTTTGGCTGACTGCCCCAAACCCTAGTGTTCCTTTCCTAACTCTTCTCACATGCTTGACCACATTCTAAAGCATCAAAATACTAATTATGAATACTATATTTGAGCATTATTCAATGGAATTATTGAAATTGCAGTATTTTCATAAAGAAGCCATTTGAAATTCCAAAACTCTAAACTTCTCTGCATTGTTTCTCAAATATTCCACTTACAATGTGGCTTTGCATGTGCTGTATGAATCGTACACCCGATTTTCCCGGCCTCGACAAACAGAAGTCTCCAAAATTTATACGAGAGCATTTTTCCCTTCAATTCATGGCTCGCCATATGTCAAAATTTGGATTATTTTGTGCCAAATTGTGAAGAGAATGTGACAATATCACATAATTCTGTTGCAAATCTCTACTACCCAAAACATCTCAATCATCACAATGACAATGATGGTGAAAGGAGATAGCATACCTTGCAATGAGCAATGGGAACTCGTAATGACTTCAGCGATTCAGGGATAACAACAAGTCATTCACAGAAGCCTTGTGCGCAAGTTTGCTATTTAGAATATTGCAAATATTGGAACGAAAATGATGGTGAAAGGAGAGAGTCCCTCATTACAGGGTTTTTCTAACCCTGTAATGAGGGACCAAACTTCAGCGATTGAAGGATAGCAGGAAATGATTCATAAAACTCTCTAGACAACCCACGTAGTAATATCATGCCTTACAAAAAATAGTGCAACAATGATGACTCTAACGGCCAATCTGGTGACAGACCCCTCGGGCTTGGTGATATCCGGACCATGGAATGATTGGAGGAAGCACCTGGTAGCAAGCCACGACAGATAACAACTTGTTTTCAAGACTCAAAATCATTAACAACCATGTGCTTAAACAAATCATTACAGTGTTACATGAGCTACAAAACACATGTATAGGGAAAACATTATCAATGATAGGAAAAACAAACTCTCGAATGAACCACAAATGCATCTAGCCTTCCCTCAGTCGTTAAGTTCCATACATTCTAAGGGATCAATGGCTTATATGTGGCTATTGAGTTTGGGTGTACTTGACACTACTACTAGGGTCCATCACGACACAAAAAAATGGATGCCACTTACTCATTTTTTTTGTGGTACCGCATTTTGTTGGTGGTCCAATTTAAAGGAATTCCATTGCCACAAGGAGACAGGTAGGAGCCACTCTACAGCTCACACAATGGCCCTCATAAAATTGTCCGTAGTTATGCTACTCCTTGAATGGATCAATCCGACATGGAAATATCCTCTGACTCCACCAGAGAGTTGGTTGACTTCATGCACAAAAAATTCTCATGCTTAAAAAATCTAACAAGAATTATGGCACAGGCTACAACATCTTCGCCAATAGCCAAGAGTGGGAGAACATATACAATGTTTCCATAAAATCATCTTCACCAATGATCTTGTCCCGAGGTATAGTTAATTGGTGTATTTTTATACACACGTAGACCTTTGTATTAGCTTACTTGTATTCTCATGGTACTTTCTTGGTCGTCTTCCTTGGTGTGACTGGTCACTGACAGGGAGGGGAGGGGGGTGGGGAGCTGGGAAAAGTGTATGGGGCAAGTGCATGGGGCAGTGTATCACTGTGTAGGTGGTGGGTGTATCATACTGATACAAATGTGTATAATATAGGTGGAAGTCTTCCTTAGTGCGAGTGGTCACTGACAGGGAGGGGAGGAGGGGGGTGGAGATATGGGAAAAGTGTATGGGGTAAGTGTATGGGGTAGTGTATCACTGTCCAGGTGGTGCGTGTATAAAAAAAATACACGTGTATAATGTAGGTGGAAGTCTTCCTTGGTGTTAGTGGTCTCTGACAGGGAGGGGGGGAGGGGGGGTGGGGAGATGGGAAAAGTGTATGGGGTAAGTGTATGGGGTAGTGTATAACTGTGTAGGTGGTGAGTGTATCATATTAATACACATGTGTATAATGTAGGTGGAATTCTTCCTTGGTGTGAGTGGCCTCTGATAGGGAGGGGAGGAGGGGGGGTGGAGGAGATGAGAAAAGTGTATGGGGTAAGTGTATGGGATAGTGTATCAACGTCTAGGTGGTGAGTGTATCATATGAATACACATGTGTATAATGTAGGTGGAAGTCTTCCTTGGTGTGAGTGGTCTCTGACAGGGAGAGGAGGAGGGCGAGGGGGGGAGATGGGAAAAGTTGATGGGGTAAGTGTATGGGGTAGTGTATCACTGTGTAGGTGGTGAGTGTATCATATGAATACACATGTGTATAATGTAGGTGGAAGTCTTCCTTGGTGTGAGTGGTCTCTGACAGGGAGGGGAGGAGGGGGGGTGGGGAGTTGGGAAAAGTGTATGGGGTAAGTGTATGGGGTAGTGTATCACTGTCTAGATGGTGAGTGTATCATATTAATACATATGTGTATAATGTAGGTGGAAGTCTTCCTTGATGTGAGTGGTCACTGACAGGGAGGGGAGGAGGGGGGGGGGAGGAGATGGGAAAAGTGTATGGGGTAAGTGTATGGGGTATTGGGTCACTGTCTAGGTGGTGAGTGTATCATATTAATACACATGTGTATAATGTAGGTGGAAGTCTTCCTTGGTGTGGGTGGTCACTGACAGGGAGGGGAGGAGGAAGGGTGGTTGGGGAGCTGGGACAAGTGTATGGGGAAAGTGTATGGGGTAGTGTATCACTGTCTAGGTGGTGAGTGTTTCATATTAATACACATTTGTATAATGTAGGTGGAAGTCTTCCTTGAAGTGAGTGGTCACTGACAGGGAGGGGAGGAGGGGGGGAGGGGAGGTGGGAAACGTGTATGGAGTAAGTGTATGGGGTAGTGTATCACTGTCTAGGTGGTGAGTGTATCATAGTAATACACATGTGTATAATGTAAGTGGAAGTCTTCCTTAGTGTGAGTGGTCACTGACAGGGAGGGGGGGGAGGTGGGAAAAGACTATGGTGCACATGTACACATAGTCCACATGCAAGTGTGTCCACTATCCAACACATTCATCACATACATATTTCCCTTTGGTGCCCTCCCGCCTTCTCCCCTACCCCTGTCTACACACATGTGTCTTTGTCCGTTGATCCACGTGATGTCAAAAGTAAATACACGTGTACAAAATTTTCAAGAATTCACTAGAATATTTGTTCACTACCCAATACACTAACCTAATACACTTTTCTCCTCCCCCCCACCACTCCCCCTCTCCCAACTCGTTTGTCACTTTCCCCCATTGGGTTCATGTTCAATAGCTAGTTAATCTTGTAATGCTCTCTCTCTCTCTCTCTCTCTCTTATCTCTCTCTTTCTCTCTCTCTCTCTCTCTCTCTCTCTCCCTCTCTCTCTCTCTCTCTCTAATTTGTACACTTGTACACAAGTGTACAAAATTTTCAAGAATTCACTAGAATATTTTTACACTACCCAATACACTCACCTAATACATTTTTCTCCTGCCCCCCCCCACCACTCCCCCTCTCCCAACTCCTATGTCACTTTTCCTCATTGGATTCATGTTCAATAGCTAGTTAATATTGTAATTCTCTCTCTCTCTCTCTCTCTCTCTCTCTCTTGCTCTCTCTCTCCCTTTTCCTCTCTCTCTCTCTCTCTCTCTCTCTCTCTCTCTAGGAAGCTTCCTAGGACAGAAAGTGGAATTGGGGTGTTTCTTGGAAGCTTCCAACATCTTGTTTCTCATGGAAGGAAGGTTCCAGTCAATGACTACATCCGTGTAGGAAGGTACCTGGTACTTTCACTTACATACACACTGTGCATGTACATTGATTGTAGAGTGTATGGATTTCGGGGGATTGGTTATAAATGCTTGTCCCCCACAAACTATGTTTCCACTACAACAACAGCCTCTAGCGATAGATTTGGCAATCCGTTGTAATGTTTAGCATCCAAGACCTTCATAACATGATTTTAGCAGCTGACTAAATCAGTAATGTAGACTACAATTCTTGATTGCAAAAATCCAATGAAGGACAGCCCTAAGGCCACCATTCTTATTATGGTTGAATTAATTTTTAGTGGAAGACAACCTCTAGCCCGATGGAGATTGACGTCGTCCTTCAATGAGACCAACGACTCTGCTATAATTGCAGAAAGCTCGAAGGCCTTTTGTGTGAGAGTTGGAAACAGAAAATACAATCCAAAAAGGGAGGGGACTCGTAAATAACATATTAGGAGTCAAGAAAACCCAATGGAAACAATTAGATGGTGAGACACCTCATTGAACATTCTTCCATATGAACAACCCTCAATGTTGCAAATGAGGGTTCTTGAGATAAAATAGTTCATTGTGGGATATGAGGTTGACCAACTGGCGATACTACTACGTGTACAACTTATGAATGACTGAAGTCACAAAATGGTTCCTACACTACTATATGGTGGTGCTTCACATAATCTTATGAGCAACATGATGGTTTGGAATCTAGGCTAGTAGACCAAACCAAGGGTGCTTTATGGAAAATCTATGGACAAACGACTACAGATTTTTTGACTTTGTGAACCTTACCTACTGCACACCGGATAACTACGTGATGTAATAATCTAGAGAGCATGCCCAACAAGCGAACAGAAAAATCTCATACAACAAAATTTTCATAAACTGGCATAGTCTCCAAGTGGACTCGTGCATAAACACAGTTAACATTGATATTACTGGCAAAATACAGCACTCACCTCTCGTGTAGCAGCCCAAGATACAATGGCGATGTCAAGAATTAGCACATGCAAAAGCAGCTGAGGAGGTTGCATCAGTTGTAACACAGTGCATAACTCTGGTATCACTGGACATGGTAGAGTGTTACCTAAATTGAAGAGCTTAGGCATGGCTGATTCATGTGGAGCCATGAGAAGAGAACAAAATCTCCACATCATAATTGACAAATCCTACGAACATATCGACACCTAAAATTTTTGGGACCCGTTTTGAAAGAGTTTAGACCTATTAGTGATGAGTTTGAAGGGTTCCTCAATGATGAAATGCCTCCTAAGTTTACTTTCACAATACAATTTATTTGATCAGATAGTCATGAATCCAAGCATCAAATCAACGGTCAAGGGAACCTATTGCATGAGCAACCACAAACTAATCGAGCTAAGTAAATAGCCGCATGAGATGCATGGTCGGGGGTTCACCTGACCATCCACATCACCATATGCAGCCCCTGTACTTTTCGTATGAACTATGACATGAGAAATATGCATGTGCACGCACTACATGATGTTGAAAGACACAAACATGAACAATCATTGACCTCTTCCTCGAGCAGAGAAACTTCTTGACCAAATCCGACGTAGGAGAATGTACACCACATTAATCCTTAGACTGTCTCTCATCAGATGCACATCTCTACTAAGGACATCAACAAGAAAATGTTCCATACACTCTAAGGGCACTTTGAGTTCACGGCTGTGTATTTCAAACTCATAAATGACCGTACCTTGGCGACTATGTTTTTGTATATCTTAATGAAATCCACGTGTACAACAGTATGTCGGAGGATTGTAGTGGGAATCTCCAAAATTTTCTAAGGATTTAGCAGGATAAGAGTAGGTCGGGAAACGTTCATTACTAGATTGAGGTTTTGGGCCACATCATCAGCGACAGGCAGATTACAAATGACTTGACAAAGGTAGAGGCAGTCACTGAGTGGATAATTGCCACCAACATTCAGAAAGTCCATTTTTTTTAGGATTCTACCAATACTATGGTCAACTCGCATATGATTACACTAGGGTGTTAGCACCTCTCTCTGATATCCCTTGAGAAACCTCCGAGTGGAGACCGGGAGATAGCAAACAAGAAGTGTTTGATTTTTTTAAGTGCTATGACCTCTGTCCCATCCTTATGATTGCTAGATCCAAAGGTAAATTACATCATGGCCACCAACGCATCCGGTTGAGTAATCTGAGCCGTTCTCCTCCAGGACAACATGAGCAACGAATAACCACAAGAATACATGTCAAGAACACTGAACGAGGAGGATTTGAACATCACTTTACACCAAAAAAGAGATGTTTGCAGTCATGTATGTATTCAAGATGTGGTAGTGTTATCAAGAAGGCCTAGGACATGTCATTTGCATTGATCACCATAAACTAAACTACCTGATGAATCAGCCAAATCTGAGTCGTCAACAAATCAAATGGATGCAGTTCTTTGAATTTGATTTTGACTACAACATTGAGTACCGATCTGGAAAAGAAAATTTAACGGATGCTCTAAGTCGGCGAGCAGATCTGATGGTGAAGATGAATATGTTATTCATCACATGAGACACATACCTTGCAAGGCTTTTGCGAAGGGATACATGGTGTTTGGAGGGCATGCAAAACCAAGTGTTAGTTCAAAGAATCCTGCAAGAGACAAATTTTCCTCACGAGGTCATCATACCACCCAACCACAAGCTACGGCATGTGCTATTGGAGGAATGCCATAAAACCAAGTGAGGTAGATACTCTGGTGAGCTTAACATGCTAAAGAAGCTCACAAAGCACAAATAGTGGGAAATGATGCAAACCAACACAACAGCTCATGAAAAATGTGAAAACCTATGTCAACATGATTAGTAAAATCGATTTAAACCTCCCATTTTGCTGACAAGGGATACACAATCTCAACATGCACTCCTTGTGTACACTATCATACCCAAACATTAATCAGGGCTTTCCCCTTGGATTCAGTTCTTTGTCTCATTTTTGTGTCACCTGTACCATTGCTTCAGTCCTACACCCAGGCAGATTAGGCATCCACGCTTCGCTTGCACCTGCTCCAAAAGTCTTGCAGTGTCTTCTAGCTGCTCTCCTCGTTCACGTTTTTTGGGGGGGTGAGGTTGATGTTGTCACATGTTGTACAAACAACTTCTTCTTAAAAATCCGCATGCTAGTTTTAAGTTCATGAGCATCGTTTGCGCCATGTTAAGCAACGTCCGATTTGTATGTTGTGCTTTTGTCAAAGGGTGGACCATGTGTGGTGTGGTAACATATTCCACTTAATACCTTGTTGTTGTAGCTACTCGCATTTGGCGACACATTATCTACCATTGTTGGAGCATAGTGCTCTAACCTTGTGCCCAGTCAGTCTCTCCACCTATGTGACATGTTTCTTCATTTGTTCCATCACCTCGCCTTTTCACTCAAGGAAGTAGATGTACATTTGTTTTTTTGTAAATGTCAATGAAGATGAAAGAGAAAGGCACACCACTATTTGATGGAAACTAATCAGGCATGCACATATTTTCATGCACAATCTCCAGTAGGTCCGTGTAGCGCCTCTCACCATTGTAAAAAAGGTTATGCTTTTTCTTGCCAAGAATTCAGGGTTCGCCCGTATTTCACTTTACTACTTCCAATGCTCCATCTACAACACCGATGATGATAATGCTATAGACCAGTTTGTGTTTCGCCATCTCATATACAACTACAGGCAAGCGATCCCGACATAAGTGACTTATCTTCCTTCCAACCTCCCAGTACAATGACGAGCAGGATCCAACTGTCTGGTAGGACCATAAGAAGAGTTTTTGCTTGAATTTACATGTCAATGCTCCACTCCACATCATTGGACTACAAGGCAAGAGAATGAATCAGGTGTATTGCATGAGTGACATCCTCATCCACCTCAAACCTGAATGAGGTTCTTCGTTGCAAAGATTCTATATGCAAGCGATGTAGACTAGCGGATGGAGCAGAGCTTCTTTCACACAATAGTTTTTTTAGTACAACATTGGATGTTTCCCTATTCTAAGTCATGCATCGTGAAAACCAAGAGCATCAGTGCCTCCTTTTGGGTGAAGGCCACCTTCTCTATATCCATTAAGATTGCACCTAGAACCTCAGTGCCCTAATCCAGAGCCACACAATAACTTTTGTATGGTCTATTGTACCATCTTATGTGCCATATCGCCCTAAACTGGAGGGAGCCTCAGACTATGATGGCAAATCCATCAATGACAAGACTCGCAGGTTTTATAGACGCCATGATCTCATTATACAGATGATGAGAGTTGTGGCTCATAACCCTTTGTGAGGATTCTTTTCCCCGTGTTCTCTAGTTATCGAATTGTTCACATACTTTGGAAAAAAAAAAGATAATATGTGGTGTGTCCTCTTTTGGTCCCTGTACACCAAGCTAGAAAATCGAGGCAAAATGAAGACAGGAAATGTTAAAGAATCAATTACGACATCAGTATCAAATTTAGCATTGTTTGAATCAGCATAGTTCATGTTAATTCCTTCAGACTCCATCATTGAGTCTCTGTGTCTGCTACTGTACCTACATTGGTGACTGGCTCCTGAAGCACCACGGACCTCAATGACACACCAAACCACCATTCCAAATCAAACATGGCCGAAATGAACCATGTGATCGCTACTAGCATCCCCAGAGGGCTCCCTGGTTATGTGGTGTGCATGGTGGAATTAGAATCTGTCACCACCGAAGAATGTTTCCGTCCAAGAGAGACAGCTCTACCTCCCAGCTTTGACAAACATAAACTTCTTAGATACTCAACCGATTTTTTCAATTGGAGTTGTGTCCTTTCCAACACACTCTCCAGTTTCACAATCACTCATCCATGCATACATAGTTGCACTTTGCAAGGATCCATAGCTATGTACCTGAGAAGAGTGATTTTGGGGCATGGCACTAGGCAATGAATGGCAGAATTTCCTCTGTCAGTTCATCTGGAGGGATATTGTGCATCAAGAAATCCCCCCCCCTCGAGGGAGAGGACGGTTATAAAATAACATCGGCTATGACCATCCTCATGGTGTTATTTGACAACTTATGCCTTAGTATGAGGAGGCTGGAGTGAGGGTCATCTGACGTACTGTGTTGTATTGGAGTTAGTCAAGAACCAGAAACTGTGGCAAAGACATAATAATAAGCCTAGCTCGGTAACCTCGACATCCATAACCATCCCTAGCATATTAATGTTCATTTTGGAAACATTTCGACTTCTCAGAATAAGTGGGGCAATCCAAGTATCCAATTGCACAAAGAAAACTACATCCACGATGAGCAATAGGAACTGTGCGCATGTGCATCAGTGCCAACCAGGGCTGATACCGTTATTACTGGTACCGCGGTATACCACGATTTTGTACCTCGGTATCACCAATACCACGGTACGGTATTTGTCTTGCGGTACCGGTACGATTTCGGTACTAACCTGTCAAGGTACCCTTCTATCATACCCCGATATTGTACTGCGGTATTGCATCACGGTACCGTTTTCCAGACGAACATCAAAATGCAAGTATAGCAATATTGCATTACCGGTTGGGCCTTCGAGCATCATGTTATGTAGGTGGACAAATGCAACTTTGGCAGGGTCACGCACGTCGAGTGAAACATTTCTACTTTTAAAATGTCTATTTCAAGTAGATCATCAAGCTTCTGTGCCCCTTGAAAGAAGAAGATTGACCTCATAAGTTGAGACCCTGAACTCAGGGGTGTTGCTTTCAAAATGTCCTAGCATATTTCCTCATCCGCCAGTAAACATCGCAACGAAGAGCAAGTCAAAGTCAAAGTTGGAGGTCAAAGGTGGGGTTCATGGGGTGTGGATGCGAGAAGTTATTCCATATTTTATGCTTATAAGGTTTGAACAGGGTTTGAGAATTTATCAGTACGATAATTTTTTGTCTCCCACGTCTACTTGCTCCAGGACAAGGTTGTTTTTCCCTCCGAATCTGTTGATTGTTCCTCTGTCTACAAACTTTGTCAAGGATGATTGTTTGGAAGGAATTTAAGTTTTATCTCATGCTCCATGTTTTTTCACATTAGATTTAACACTTATCCATTGACTACCGTGGTACTGATTTTGTACTGTGGTACAATGGGACCTTCAAGCAAGGGTATACCGTGTACCGCAGTATTCCTAAAATACCGCAGTATTTTCCGAGTAACGTACAGACCGCGGTAGCGGTATCACTATCGGTATTGAGCTGCCTAAAAACCATAATACCACGGTATCCATACCGTTGTCTGATATTGCAGTACTTGAGAACCCCGAACTGAATACCGCGGTATTGCAACCCTTGTGCCAACGTGTGAATGTTTAGATGTGTAATTTTTCATCATGGTGCATGAAGATCTTTGTGAAGATTGGCATGGGGATAATGTGTCAGCTCGAAGTCCATTGTAAAAATTCTCATCCTCATAAGTCATTGTATATTGACTTCCATGGCAACAAAAGAGGCTTTTGCGGATCATGGCGCAGGGTCATGGGGATGTTGCATGCAAGTCATGTATGTGCCAAAGCTGTTAGGGAGGATCTGATTAGCATCGGCAGAAAAGTGTGTTGGTAGGAGAAAGTATCCCTCGCAGTGGCGAGTGTGAGAAATTTCAGTGTACAAGCATGCTCATTTTCAGTTCTTGCCAGAGACTAAATGCCTCTTTACATGTATTGCCAAATGTCTCTTTACATTATTCCCATATGGACCAAAGCCAAAAAAAGAGAAAGCATACTTCCTCTTTCTACTAGACGCATGTGGACGAAAAAAGAGTTTGGTCCATGTGAGGCTAGTGTAAAGAGAAGGCATGTTTTCTATTTCCATTGCCCTCACGTGGAGCAAGGGGGGGTGGGGGTGTGGGGGGA
>SZWC01003447.1:45673-70933 GCA_023375785.1 Penium margaritaceum
AAGTACAACACGGCCGGACGAGCGCAGCGAGATAGAGGCAAGACCACGGCTGGAGGAGAAATCCATGCCCTGGTCATCAAGGGTTGTCACGGAGAGGAGACTGACTTCAAGGTCAGGCACGTATAACACGTCAGACAGGTAGACAGTGCCACCAGGACCGACAAAACGAACAACTCCAACACCTTACACAGGAAGAAGCTGGCCGGAGCCAGTGCCAACAGAACGGACGGACTGAACGGGACCGAGAGAGACAAAGGAGGAGCGACAGGAGGTCATATGATGAGTGGCACCGGAGTCGATGATCCAGAGGCCAGGAGAGGCACGAGTGGAGGGGAGAACAAGACAGACAGCAACAGTGCCACGGGCAGAGGAGGAGGACGAGGAACCAAGACGTGTGGGAAAGGTGCGAGACTGCCATTCCTCAATCCACCCACAATCATTAGACAAGTCCCCCTGAACCCGACCGGAGGTGGCACCACAAAGGGTGGCCTCAGACTCACAAATAGACACACGACACTGGCCACTCACACTCTCACCTCCCTGAGAGCGAAGGTGAAGTAGTTCAGCCAGACAACGCTCAAGGTTGCGCTCCTCATCACGGCGATCAGAAGAGCGTTCCGGGGAGCGGTCGGAGGAGCGGTCCAAGAATTGCCCATCGTCGCGACCCCAGTGGGGTACGTGGTAGTGAGAAGATGGGGGACCGTAGTACGGAGGGCCAGATGGAGGAGGGATCCAGCCCCAGGGGCTGGGTGCAGAGGGTCTCGGATGAAGTGGGGCAGATGTGGTGGAGAGAGCTGAGGCAGTGGGAGACGAGGAGGATGAGGCAACGGTTACTGCAGCGGCCGCCGACGAGGCGGCGACTCCAGTGCGGGCCCAGTGAGCGCGCATTGAGGAGGCCAGACAGGCATCGTCACGAGGAGCAGGAAACTTTGGTGCAGAGTGGCCGGATGCTCCACAGTTCCAACAGGTGACGTCAGCAGTGGGGGCAGAGTTTTTGCCACTGCGGCCGCCCCCACGGCCTTTGCTCCCTCGACCGCCGCCACGAGAGGATCCACCACCATTACCGCGGGAGGCACCTTGTGTGGAGTGTGCCGCTGCTTGTGTTGAGGAAGAAGAGGAGGAGACTGTGACAGATGAGGAAGAGGAAGACGTGGTGATAGCAGCCAGCGCTGCACGGTGCATGCGCTTGTTTTGCAAAGCATTCCACCAATCATTGAGACGCGAAGCAGTGAAGTCAAAGAGGGGCCCGATCCCAGGTGGAGAATCGGTTGGGACAGGTTCAGAGGCAAGACGCTCAAGTTCTGACTGAAAGACGTGCAGGTACAGATCCGAAAGTTCGGGAATGAGCCCAGCGACAATGGAGAGACAGGCGGAGAGAGGGCGAGGGGCGGCTTTGCCTAGGTCACGCAGCAATCGCAAGCTGCGCGTCCAATACTCATCCGCTGTTTCATCCGCGCGCATCTGCAAGGTATTGAACTGTACCGTGAGGGCACTTTGGGCCGCGTGACCAGTTACTGTTTTGCGGCGGCGGATGAGGGCATAGGCACCGACGGGGTCCGCCGGTGTGCCGCGGGTAGGGTCAGCATTGTACGTACCGATGTCGTCAAGGAGATTCTCTGGACCTGCGTTGATGAGTGCTCGCACTGCGCGAGTAGCCTTAGTGGGCTGCGGTACAAACGGCGGTTTTGCGGGCGAGTAGTACTGCCAGAGGAGCTCACCCTGGGCCGACGCGCTGAAGCGCGTCTCCCAGGAGGTGAATGTGAGCTTGGAGGAGAATTGAGGAGGATGTGTTTCAAAGTCCTTCTGGCGGGCTGGAAGCACAGGACGAGCAGGGGCTACTGTGGAAAGAGAGGGAGAGGAAGAGTTGGCAGCAATAGCACCAGAAGGAGCTGACGAGTCTGCCGAGCCAGATTCTGTGGTGGGAGGCACTGCAGCGAAGGTGGGAATGGACCGACGTCGCTCTAGCACTAGCGTAGCAATAGTGGCAGCGAACTCATCTTTTGATTCCTGCCCCCGCAGCAGCTCATCCTCTACCCTACGGCGCTCTGCCTGTGCCTCGCTAAGGGTGGCCTGGAGAGCCTTTATGGTTTCCTCTGGTGCAGGCATGTTGGGAGAGTTGGAATCAGGTCTGGGAGTGAAATGGGTGAAAAGAATGGAGAGTGCAAGGAGATCAAGGGATGAATGAGAATACAGTGCTCACCGCGCTGGTGCCGAGGAAGAAGGGCAAAAATCGATGGCACTACGGCAGCCGCTAAGGAGAACAGGACAGCCACCCACCCTGCCACTGCCACGGTGAGGCAGAGGAATCCTGTGGCGGTAGCACCAGCGACTGCAGCAGAGGCCGATGCAACCAAGACGCCGGTGGTGATGTACGATGTTGCGTCACGAGGAGAACCAGTCGGCGTCAGTACTGCTATTGCTGTAGATGCTCTAATGGAGGCAACGGGGCTGGAGGTGGCGTCGGCTGCTGTGGAGGCTGCGGTGGCAATGGACGCTGCAGTGGCTGTGATTTGTGTGGCAATGTTTGCAGCTGCTGCAGCCAGTAGTGTGAGAGAGGCAGCTGTCTGTGCGTATGCTGCAGCTGATCGGCCAATGGCTGTCTGTGCGAGCGCACGAAAGGCCCTAGCCGTTGCTGCAAAGGTGGCTGCGGCACCGGCCGCAGCGTCCAGAATGGCACCAGCCAAGCTGATCGAGTCAGTGTGCACGGGGAGAGCAGGGATGACACCAGGGGCCTCTAGTGCAGTGGATGCCTCAGCTGATCGTGGAGCGACAGGGAGTGGCGTAGGCGAGGGAGCAGTAGCAGGCTCAGCAGGCTGGGAGGGTTGCATTCTAGGTGAGAGAGGTGGTGATGGTGGAAGGTCGTCCGGAGTGTAGACCTGAGAGTCTATTTCAGCTTCCTCCCGTTCTCGTTCGGCATCAAGCTCGTCCTGCCAGTAGCTGTGTTCGAGCATACGCACCCACAGCGGGACGTCGTCGTCGTCCGCCAGTGTGAGAAACCGGGGAGACTGCTACCGCAGCCGAGAGGAGAGAGGTAGGCACACGGGGCTGCGGATGATTCTGTGCAGCGTGGAGAGGTTGGTGCTGAGAGAGAGCAGCTACGAGAGGGCGACTGAGAGAGGTCGGCTAAGCAGCTGGAGTGAAGATCGGCGCAGACTAGCCGATGAGTGGTCGAGTGTGGCCGACAGTGGATGACGATGGCCGAGAATGGTCAAGAGTGGTCGAGAGTGACCAGGAGTGGCTGAGAGTGGCCAAGAGTAGCTGACTGTGGCCGGGAGTGGCCGAGAGTGTTCGAGAGTGACCGAGAGCTACTGAGCGTGGCCGAGAGTGGCCCGGGATGTGAGTCCGCGAAACGGCGGAGGTGTGTGCAGTGAGCGGATGTGCGGCTGCAGATGAGTGCCGAGACGGGCAATGGTGCTGACGTTCAGCGCCATGCAGAGATGCAGCGATAACCGCCTCTGCGAAGCGGTCGGCTAAGTGTGGCTTGGCCGAAACTGCTTGGGTGTGCACCGAGACTAGTGACCAGGATCGTGAGAGCGGTGGGTGAGGTGTCTCGCCTGCTCTAATACCAGAATTTGCTAGGAACCATCATAGGTCACACGTGTGTAAGCAAGAAGAAGCATGCAAGGGACATGCAACGCCATGGATGCGGAAAGCTTGCCTTACTCAACTCGGTACAACCAAGACAAGAGTGAGTGGGGAGCGAGAGTGACTAAGTCAACCGGTGAGCGTGCCTCACTCCGGGCATCACACCCGAGCGAGTGCACACCGCCACCCGGGGGTCGAGCCCGACCGCTCGGCAATTAACCGGACGGCGGCTACTCACCAATGCACGGGTGAACCCGGCATGGTGGCCCCCTAAGGATCAGCACCCGGGAAATGCAGCTCCCCCAAAAAATACTCAAGGCAAGCAACATGATGCAGGGCACGGCAGTCAGAATGTACGAGCCCTAGCATCTACCGCATCACAGAGTCATAGGAAGCATGGGAGTCAGACAATGGCAAGATGTGTCTCAGAGGGAGCCCCGGGGTAAAGCTGTAGCAGATGCATGAGGACGCCAAAGACTCCTTTCAGAGCTGTGACGTCAGTTGCTTCCCCAGGTTGAGCCATGTCATTCAATCTGTACAGTGAGATGCACAGTGTGTGATGGGCAAGAGTGCACAGAGTTGTGAGTGGCCAACGAACTTCAATACCGAACACATCATTGATGTGATGTTGGTCGGATGTCGAATTCATAGCTTCTTGTGCCTTTGCAAGGGTTTGCCGTGTTACGTCTCGGATGCTTGTGAAGTCCCGGCGATGAATGTCAACCGCGGGGATATTACTCTGACTTTGTAATCCAGCCGGTGTGGCACGAATTTTGTCGTACACCACCTTGGAAGGTATTTTACCAATTGGGTGGAAGTGACAGAGTTGTATACGAGTTCGGTGGTCGGCAGTTTTGCTGCCTAATGGTGCCGTGTGGCCCGCATAAAGTTTGGAGAAGTTGTTCGAGCTCATGATTAGTTCGCTCGGTTTGCCCTTCATTATGAGGATGGAACGTCGTAGATAGCTGATCCGACTGCCGTAGTATGTCATCTGTTCGCACAAAAAATGATTAGTGAAAGGGCCTTCTTTTTCGTTGATGATGGTACATGGAAATCCGTGCAGCCGTACGATTTGATGTAGAAACAACCATGTTGTTCCTTCTGCGGTGACGGTTGTCATCGTCGGGAATAAGTGCCACAATTTAGAAAATCTGTGCACCACGATGAGGATGGTGTCATACCTCTCGGGGTGGCGGGCATATCCATCACAAATTCCATGATGATGTCGGCCCACAATTCTGTCAGAACACGAAAGGGTTGAAGTAGAAGAGGGGGTCGCGTGTGACGAGTTTTTTTTGTCTCTGACGAGTGTCGCATGATTCGTAAAAGGCCGCCACATTGGTCTGCATCTTGTCCAACTAGTAGTACTTCGCCGGCTTTGTGAGCATATTGTTCTCTCCGAAGCATCCACCTGGACTGTTGTCATGACATTCCTCCAATAGCATCTGCCGCAATTCCCCGCTTGGAGGGACAACGACTTGGTGAATGAATCACCGTCGCCAGTAGGGGTCGTCAAACAAAAACCTGGCTTTTTCGTACCTGCCGAACTCCTTGTAACCCTTCACGAACAGCCTTGGGAAATACGGGTCTTGTTCAACGAGCAACGTATTGATCTCGGCCATTAAGTCTTGTTGCCGACTCAGAGAATCCACCAGATTCATTCATTCAAATCGGTATTCAATGTCGTAGTCAAAAATGGAGAGATTTTTCTGGGTCTTCAGATATTTCAGTGAGTGATGGTCGGCGCGGACGATGCATCACCAACATTCTAAGTAGCACCACCATTTCTTGAACGCATGCGTGACTGCAAGCATCTTCTTTTCATGCACCGTTCAGTTGAGTTCCGGCCCGCATATTTTTTGCGATGTACGTTACCGGCTGTTCTTCACCGCCATTGTCTTGGAGGAGAACAACTCGGATGTCTCGATCGGACGCATCCGTGGCCATGATGTAGTTCACCGTTGGAACCGTCAATCGTAAGGCCAGTGTCGAGGTTAGAGCGTTTGTCCGGGTGAGATTGGAGAGAGGCACTGACCTGCGTGTAGTCCTTTCTGAATCAAGGGTAGTAATGAAAACAACCCAAAAACACCTAGACGTCCCAGAAATTTGTGGGTGTCGGCCAATCAGCGACCACCTTCACCTTTTTGGGCTCCATGGTGATCCGTCCGCCGCCGATAATGTGGCCTAAAATGGCGACCGAAGTCGCACTTCGAGATTTTTTTTAAGAACGTCTCTCCTCGTAAAATCTTGAGACTTTTTTGGAGATGTCCAGTGTGCTCCTCCAGGGTGCGGTTGTACAGTAGAATTTTTTTTCGAGATATACGATAACAAAGCCGTCGATTTACAGTCATAAAATGTTTTTTATCACTGCCATAAATGTTATGGGGGCATTCGTCAGTCCAAAAGGCATGATTGTGAATTCAAAGTACCGATATCTAGTGAGGAATGTTGTCTTCTCAACATCCTTATCAGATACGCAGATCTGATGATAGCTGATGCGTAGGTCAATTTTGCTGAAAATTTGGACCCCACAGGGTTCATGTGCTCGCAGGAGGGGCTAGCGGTTCTTGATGGTGATGTGGTTCAGTGCTTGATAGTCCACGCACATACGCATTTTGCGTGTTTTCGTTTAAAAAAAAAGTACCGGTGTTGTGTAGGGTATGACGTGAAGGGCCAAATGAACCCGTGACCGAGCATCTCTTCTAGATGCTTTTGGAGCTCAATCATTTCGTGATTGCTCATCCAGTAGGCCCCCTTCACTGTCGATCCTTTTTTCCAACTTCATTTTGATTTGATGGTCGATGTTGCGTGGTGGTGGTGACTCTCGGGGAAGTTCGTTGGGACAAACCCCTTCGAACTCCGCGATGTGATTTGCAAACTCTCCCGGTACGGCTACGAACATTTCAGGTGTTGAGGTCATTCTTTTTGTTTCAGCAGCTACGATTTCTTCCTCTTCCCCCATGTCCACGTGGACCAGCCATGCCTGGGCTCCGTGCTTTAGATGCTTCCTCGCCACCTCCAGAGAGATAGGCTGGTGTTTTTCGACAACTCCCATTATTGCTTCTACCTTTATTGCTTTCTGTAAGTATCGCTCGACTAGTGGCAGGTGTCGCTTTCTTTCATTTATTTTGACGTATACTATCTTGATGATTTATGGTTAGTTGTCCTATTTTAATACACTATGGAATGTGTGTATATGATGCATGCAATATGTTACGTCCCTAGAAGTTCACGAGTGTGTAGACACTATGTAGTACACCATTTAATTAGTGAACATACTGTTAAGTTAATTAAACACTTGTGGTTTGCCGTGGTTGCTTATACGTCTAGTTTTTTTTTTAATTTAATTGCTTTATATATGTTATGTAATGTAGAGTGGTCTATGAAAGATATGGTGGGTACATTAGTAGTTTTCCATATTTGTCGCAAACTTAATGTACCACCATGAGGTACTTTTTGACTCGAACCACCTTAGTTGGGGCTATGCTCGAAGTTCGGAAGGGGCCACTCACGTCATTCGTTCAACCGTGACGAAGTCCATGGTGCCCCCCTTCCCCCCGAACGCATCGAGAGTATCTGTGGAGTGTATCTGAGGATGTATCATGGAAACGCAAAGTGTTGGAACTTGTGTACTCCATCGTTCCACCTCTTCCCCCGACCCCGTCCCCGAAACAAGTCGAGTGTAGCGTGTAGTGTATCAGAAATGTCTATCGATCCGAGATATGTGTACACTTCTACGCTACTCTCTCTTTAAACACAAGTTTATGGAATCAATAAACCTCCGATACACACTCAGATACACCGCCCTAACACACTTTCCACTTGGCGGGAGGGGAGGGGGAGAGGGCTATCCATAATCCCCCTCCGTATCGAGAGTGTATTGGGGTGGTGTAGCAGAGAGTGTCGCTGCTAGACACTCAGAAAGACAACTTGTGTATTCTCGATAACCACTGTCCATACTCGTTCCAAAACAGGACCCCGACACCCACTCGCACACCCACCCCCCGCAAAGTACCTCGAGTGTATCTGGGGAGTGTATCTGGGGGTGTATCTTAGAAATGCATATTGTTGGAACTTGTGTACGCCAATGTTCCATCTCGCACCTCCCCCTCTCCCGAAACACGTCGAGTGTATGAGGCGAGTGTAGCGTGGAGTGTATCGGAAATGTCTTTCGATACGAGATTTGTGTATACTTCTTTGCTATTCTCTCTTGATACACAAGTTTATGGATTCTATTCACCTCAGATACACACTCCAATACACCGCCCCAACACACTTTCCGCATGGCGGGGGGGGGGGGGGGGGGGCTATCCATACCCCCCCTTCCATATCGAGAGTGTATTGGGATGGTGTAGCGGAGAGTGTCGCGGATAGACACTCAGAAAGACAACTTATGTATTCTCGATAACCACTGTCCATACTTGTTCCATAATAGGACCCCAACACCGAGTCGCGGACCCCCCCCCCCCCCTCTAAAGTACCTCGAGTGTATCTGGGAAGTGTATCTTAGGGTGTATCTTGGAAATGCAAAGTGTTGGAATTTGTGTATTCTAATGTTTTAAACCCCATCCCCGCAGTGCAAGTAGGGGGTTTGCTTGAAGTTCGAGGAGGTTCTTGAGAACGGGTTTGCAAGTTTACAATCACAAACTTTCAAACTGTTTCTTCTGATTGGTTGAGCCGTAAAAGTCGGGCGGGTTCAATGGTAAAAGAAAAGGCAGCTTGCAAGGCCCGGCTACCATGGGGCCTTGCAGGTGTCCGGGCAAGTAAAAACATAAAATCCCAAACCCCCAACGTAACAAAGGGGTTTGCTTCTGCTTTGATGGCGAGAATTGTCAACGACGATAACGACTGTTCACGTCATTTTCGCCTTTGACATCGGCGACGGTGATGTCAAAAGCGAGCAATGTCGCCATTGAAGTCGGTGAGGTTCGACTCCGAGTGCGAAGTCGCCTCGCTATTTCCTTGCAGGCCTTTTGCCCTGTACACTTGGAGGCAAGTGTATGTTTTGGACCGGAATACCGATAATATGAATACTTCGCCAACCAGAATCGAAGGATAATAAATGTACATTAGAACAAAGGACGACAGAAATAGGTTCGGTAAGATCAAACAAGCATAACACAAAATAGGACACATTCGACAGGCTTATGTCTATCACCTATGTGTTGCTGATGAATAAGAAATATTGATATCGGAAAAAAAATGAAAAATATGAGAAGTCAAAGGAAGTTCAACGAAGCTTCCAGCGTAGTATACATTGAAGTATTTGTACATCTAGGATTTACACGTAACTTCTAGGAAGCATTCCTGTTAATGGTAACTCAATTCCAGGAAACATCCTCCCCATATGTTCGAAGTTTATACACTAGTTCATCAGTGTGTACTTTTGGGGTGATTGACCATAAATGGTCTTGCTATTGACAAAACTATGAGAAGCTCCTACATCCAGTAGTGTCGGTACTGTTATATGGCTTCTACAGTCCATCGGTTGCACTTGTAGAAGTATTGTCCCTTGGTCATCCTTGTACCCCTTGTCAAAATTTGTAATCTCGGGAACCCTCGTCTGCAGCAATTTGAGCCATTCAGATGGGCGATCGGTCTGCCCAGATTTTTCTGACCGGACAGGAGCCTCGCCGCCTTCTCCTACCTTTTGCCGTTGTGGAATCCTTGCTCTTTTTTTTTCACGACTTCCACTTTTTGGCTTGCTGTTGCCGCTTTCGACAGTCACGCGAAATGTGCCCCGGCTTCTCGGAAGTCCAGTAGAGCCGTCAAATGTAGTGATTGACGGCATCAATCTCCATTGGAGATGAGGTTTATGCGGACTGCAAGTTCCCTCTGCCACGATAAGGATTGTGGCCTTGGGTTTGCCAGTCGTTGGATTCCTGCATCCGAGCATTGTAGTTGGCGTTGTCAATGCGATTGGCTGCTGTGATCATTCGTGCAAGGTCGTCTTCGGTGCCAAAATTGGCGATTGCTCGCCAAATATATCGATTGAGGCCATTGTTGTAACAGAAACATAGTTTTCGGGGACAAGGTCACTGCGGGTGATAATCTTGTGAAAACACAAAGTGTACTCTGCCACGCTGGACTGCTTACGTTAATGTTGAAGTGTGTACGGTGCGTTAGACTTCTCATTCAACTTTTCAAAGTGAGCGAGTGTAGTGCGTGCAAAGTTGCTCCATGTTTCTGGTGGCGTCAGAGCATCTTTCCAGGTCGGATTTATCTACTGGAGAGGTAGTACGCCTACGGTCAGTAGAAGGATTGAGAGAGTTGTCGATCTGACTCTGCCGGTCTCCTGCTGCCATTGGATGGTCTTTAGATCAGACCACCAACTTAAAGTCATTCCATGCAAAAGCGAATTGCGAGGTCATTTTTTTTTCTGTTGTTGACCCCAGTCGCGGCAAAGTACACCTCCAAACTCGTCAACCACATCCTGATCGCTGTTCCCTTGGATTTTTCGGGATCGAGTGGCTCAAGAAGTGCTGGTCAAATGTGGGGTTTACTCCAGAGTGCTTCGCGCGCATGAGAAACTCGAAGCTCCTCCATCGCCGCGTTGAGTTGTTGGAGCAGATGGGTGTTGAGGCTTTCGAGTCCCGATAACTTCTGGTACATATCTTCGTTCATTTGCACTTGTCGGCCGGTGCCTCCGATCGGGCTACGGCGTAGTCGAAGGGTTTACCAAACCCGAGGGGTCCATCAACATTTTGGCCGTCGGGTTCGTCGGTGCTGCACCACCAATGATGGAAGTTGTCGCTGTCGCCTTGTTTGCCTAGAGAGTGTCGTTGTTCATGTGGTGCTGATCCGCCATTGCCAAAGTACTCGCCGCGGACTGCTGCTCGTCGGCGGATGCGCTTGCTCAGTTCACTACTTTTGTCCCAAAGTTTGCGATCTTCTGAATGGTGGAGATGTGCTAAGGACTGGTGCGATATTGTCGCCATGTAGTTGATACGTTGATTGCTCCTCTAATGCCACTTCGCTTTGATACCAAGCATTACGCCAAGCAAAAAGTAGGTGGCTCACAGGGATGAGGTGCGGGACAAAAGATGATTCGGTATCTTGGGATAATTGGATAATCTGTATCCAGTAGTGAGTGTACTTCAATGAAAATTATTGAGTGTATCGAGTACACACATATAATGCTAAGAATGAGAATGAGATAAAAGTAAGATCTTTCACGCTCGAGACAAGCGACGCGTGCGAGGCCACGCTGTGAGTGGTAGATTCGAGAATATCGTGACGCTTCTTCATACAAGTTTAGCATCGTCGAGAAGTCAACTGAATGATATTGATATATCGATATGGTTTGGGACAATTTTGTTGACCATTCTCGAAGGTGGTCGTTGTTGTCAGAATCGTCGGGAGTGGAACACTGGAGGTCGGGGCATTGGGTGAAAATGCCCCTAGCCAAATGGCGTAAAGATCATGAAGTCGTTGCGTGGTGGGCCTTGAGTGTGATGACAAAAATCCCCACTCGTAGGGTTTAGGAACTCGTGTACGCCAGGGACTTAACACTTCCCCCTCTTTTAGTCGTGAAGTCTCGGAGCGCTAGCAGATGTAGGCCAACAACGGTGAAAGTAACTGACGATCAGATGATCATTGTCTCAGAGGTTTTCGGAGGGAGGGGCTACCCTAATACCGAAAGCCGCCTAGTGCTTGAACCCGTCCCCCTGAAGTCACGAGTTAGGGGGGAAGTGGTTCATAAAACAGATGATTCCATCATGAATTAAAGGATTATTATCTTTCAACATCTCACCGTGTGTATTTTGTTACAGTTTTCCAAAGCGTTGTTGTACAAAATAATTTGATTTGGAGGACTTGAGAAACTTTATCGCGAGGGCCAGCTCGGCCCTCCCTCCTCGTTGAAGCAAGGGGTGGTTGCGCACCACCCCTCACGTCATTCAAGGCTGGCCGACGGCCAGCACTTTGCTCGCCGCAGGCCAGCTGGCTGCCGGCCGGTTGGGCGGCTGGCAGCCGACCAAGTGACCGGCCGGCCACCAGCCGTCCAGCCGCCAACCTCCAATCGCGGCCTCAGCCGGATCAGCGGTTGAGGGGCCACGAGGGCCTCGAGGGAGAGGCCTCATGGCCTCGTACCCTCACCCCCGCTTGCCGTCCTTGCAAGCAAGCGAGCGAGGACGAGGGAGGGGGATGAGGGACGAGAGATGAGAGGTGCCTGAGAAAGTGGGCACAAAATCGCCAGCGTGCCTCGCACGCAACGTTTTAGTGCCATAAAGTTGAAAACGTAAATCAAAGTTTGTTTGCAATGAATTTAGACACAAAATAATGGAATAACTCGTATGAACGCACCAACTCAAGGTAAAAACCCCCGGTTTGGATGCCAAAACCAGGGGTAAAGTTAAGAACGGAAATGGGCCTCCGGAGACTCAAAATATTCAAGTCTCCCTGCTCAGGGTCATTGATGACGATTCTCCCTCAATACTGTGAAGGGGGTAAACCACTGACGCGGACTAAGAATGCCATTCTGCGAACTCCGATGATGAATTCAGAGTAGGAGTTGGAGGTTCTGGCTCTTACAGTGATTCTCAAAGCCAGACAATCCCCGCGGCCAAGGGTTCTGCAGAAACATTGGCTATGTCATACATAAAACACCACCGACAGCTACAAACAGCAGTAGAAACACTAGAAGGGACTACTGCATCTATACTTCACTGATTGAAGTACTGTAAAGTGTGTTGGAGAGGTGGAAAAGAGCTCTACTTACTCAAGCCTCTTCATTCTAGTCCTTGCTCACTTCCAAGGGGCTAGGAGGATTTTTGTGGGACGGGATGGGGAGTTCCCACCCCCAAAACCACCAAATCTTCTCCATTTTTAAGGCTCCTTCAAAACCCCTTGAACCAAAAATTCGAGAAGCACCTCTTCCCAAGACCAGAGGCTCTCACGACTTGAGACGCCAAGAAAAATGAAGGAAAAGGAGGTCCAAAGATATTTTTGTTGGAGACCTCTCTACCATCGTGGGGCACAAGGGAACCACCGCAAAGGAATGCAAGAGGAGTCAAAGAAGTGAAGAGGAGACCAAGGAAGAAAAGAAGATAAGAGGAAGACAAGTGGGAAGGAGTTGAAGGAGGTGTAGGAATATGTTAAAATCATCTCCCATTCTTTGCCCTTCTTTGTGAGCGGTACTGACACGTCTTGTCTTTTCCTTGTATAGTAATTTTTTTTCCTAGATACTAGTCGTGCCAATCACCGTGAGTCACGGCTTAGGAAAACTAGTTTACAAATCCATACCCTTGTGCCAACCGCGGTGGCCTAGGAAACTAGAAATTAGACCTATCATTGTTTCAACAATTGTGAAAGCAAGGAGACTTCGGGAGGCAATTCCTCCTCGAAGTGGTGGGGTGATCCTCACAACAGTCTTCATGTGCTAGTTGCACGGGTGACAAGATGGCAAGTGCCGGACTGTCCAAGTCCAACAAGGGCAAGGTTATGATGGCCTCACCAGACACCCTCGGCGGACTCCAAATTTTGGGAGCCCCTGTCGCAAGTACGGTTGCCAAACCAAAGGCAACCGTTCCGCCAAAGGCACCGATACCAAACTCGGCAATACCAAGAAGCATGTGGAAGCCAAAAAAATGCTCAACGAGCACATCGATGCACACGTTGACGATCCCCATGCAACGGACGACGCACTTGAGGAAGACTATCCTGGCGTGGATCCCGACGATGGTGAAGGCGACAAGGATTGCAATCATTGCCATCGTGGTGCGGCAAACTCGAGCCGATCGCTCAAGAAGGGCAAGGCGCTCGCCGCATTGCCTACATGTGGCGACAGAAGCAAGGCTGCCGAGGGCAGCAAAGGCGCCAAAAGTAGCCACACATAAAGTTCTCATGAGAATGAGCCAGACAACGTCGTGACAAAGGCAATTCGCAATGACCTCCAAAGGCCTGCGGAGTTGACCGCCGAGGCGGTGAGCCGAATCAAGATCACCACCGATGGTGGAGGTGCAGTACCATCCAAAGGAGTGGAAGTGGATCCCCCTTCCTATGATGTGGCTGCAATGGGGTAGACCAGCGCCCACTCGAGCGTCGTTGCTGACGATAGCCTTCTCCAAAAGGTGGGAATTCTTGCATGCGTGTATGCAAACTATACCCTCTTACAGTAGGTAAAGGTGTACGGATAACGTGAGGCCTTGCAGGCTATCCCCGATGCTCTGACGATATCAGAGCTGAAGTTTGCATTCGCCAACCTGCTGGCCACGTCATGTGAAGAATCACGAACCTCAATCGTGATCTCCAGCTATATCGCCTGGCCGCCCATGAGGTAAGCCGCCAATGCGACGAACTCAACAAGGCATTGCAAAGCATGACCCAGGTGCAGATGCAGAAGCAAGCACAACGCGTGGCTGGAGCTGATGCTATTGCCGGTGGTAGCGACGACTTGCCTACCTCGACAACTTCGGGACCGGTCATGAACACGTCATACCTCCACAATGAAGAGATCTTCCAGAAGGGCGTGAAGCTGACCGATAAGCTGAATGGCACGGAACATATTCTACATGTCCACAAGGCTCCACTCAGTTAGTGACGTGACCTTGCCACAATACAGCTCAAAGGCAAGCTCTTCAAGTATGTGGTCAAGGAGTGGGATGCATAGCAACCGCACCTCGAGTGACAGCCCATGCTGTGGGAGACGTTTTATGCGATCATCCATAAGAAGTGCACCCACCGTGAGGAGATGTAGCGCACTTTCCACAAGATCAAGGACTTCAGGCAGCTGGGTAGCTCACTCGAAGCCTACTTTAGCGTGTTCACTGCATTTGTGGAGGAAGCCGAAAGCTTCACCGAGGACGATGGGACTCAGACCTTTAAATACCCAGAGTTCCTAGTACTGGAGAACTTGCGTGTTGATCTTGTCAACGAGAAGCTGAAGGACAAGGCTACCACAATGGCAACTGGCCAGGCCTGGACAAGCTGGAGAGCATTGCAGGACTACATGAGTGAAGTGTATTCGGCGAACCTGAAGCACTACTCGGACGCACGGCCGAATACACATGCATAGCAAGGCTACGACATGCGCATGAATGCTACAGGGACTGGAGGAGTAGCAGGGTAATGAGGCAGGGCCAAGGGCAAGTAGCCCGTAAACCCTACAGTTAAGAAGAGTGGCAGGCAGAAGACCCCAAACCATGAGCGCAGCCGCAATAATGACGAGCTGCAGGCGGCGCGTGAGCATCACAACACAGCCTTCCATGACGGACTTTGCCATAATTGCATACAGCCGGGCCAATTTAGGGCTTAGTGCCCTGCGGAGGCTGGTGGTGGACAAGAGGCCACAACGCTAGCTGCAACAGCTGCACCTCGTGGGGATGTTGCAATAGGAGGCCGAGGACAGGCCGTGGACAAGGCCGTGGTCACGGCAATGGACCCGACCGTGGAAACGGGCAGAGCCGTGGTGCGGGTTTTCCCCACCACTGACTAACGTTAGTGGGGACCACTCAGGGGTAAAACTGGATCCGGAGTGTGGGTTCATGTTTTCAGACAAGGATGTGAAACAATTTGATATTTTTATAGTTCAACTTTCTTTGTTGTTTTCTGTCCGCTTGTTGAACCTCATTCTACACTTGCTGACTGTCATTGCCCACTAAATCTTGCATGTCCAGACGAAATGCATGACCATACATGCTTAGTGATGGCAACACTGACCACTATGCAAGAGTTGTGTAATACAGTGATTGAAGAAAACACCCTCTCAGCGATGAGTTCAATCATGTCCGCGATACCTTTAGTCGACGATTTCGACCTAGTTAAATTTCAAGTCTGGAAGGTCCTAGCCAAATTTACACGTCCACAAGATGTGGGCTTGAGTAGGTGAATCATGGGAGCTGCGGCATCCGCCATCTAGATTCCGTGTTTATCAAAAACTTGGCTTGCCATCGTCGAGCCTTTTCACTCGGAAGAGTGGAGGTAACATGACGATGCATTTCAAAGGACACATAGCTGGTGCCACCGTGAACGTACTTGCTGACACTGGACGAGATGACTCCTTTGTCAGCCTTGGGTTTATCGGACGGGTCAGCCTAAAGTACGAGCCATCAAATTGCGCAGTTTTCATCGGTGATTCCCATACAATACACGTGATCGGTACCCGTAAAGAAAAAAATTGTATTCAAGGCTACACATAGAGTGTCACTTTGAAGGTACTCAACCTTCTTGACCCGTTTGACGTAGTGCTAGGTGATCCATAGGTATGTGAAAACAAGGCTCTAATGTACTTTGAATCAAAGTGTTTGATCCTCCGAAAAGGAAAGCGTTACTTTATGTTGATTCCGAGTACGAAATTGTCACCTGCCCGACTCAAAGTCCATGCTATCTTCTCTGCGATGTAGGTCAAGAGATGTATTGGACGAGGTTGTGGATACTTCTTGGCTCATTTGCAGAAAATGGAGAAAGAAGTGAAGGAAGACACACCACAAGAGATCAAATCTCTATTGACGGAGTTCTTAGATGTATTCAAAGACCCATCGGTTGGAATTCCACCAGAACAACACATGGGCCACACGATTCCGCTGCAACTGGAGGCAACTCCTCCGTTAAGACCCATGTATTGCCGTAGTCCAACAGAAAGGCGAGACGCAAAACGCCAAATCAAAGAGTACTTTGCAAAAGGATGGATTGAGCCAAGTAGCTTGCCGTACGTTGCGCCGATCCTTTTTGTGAAGAAAAAGGATGGTGGTTTATACATGTACGTGGAATACCAGACGTTTAACAAGCTGACGGTGAAAAATCGATTCCCCTTACCATGGATCGAGGACTTGTTTGACCAACTCCAAGAAGCAAAAGTACTTTCGTCCTTGGATTTATCTCAAGGGTACCATCAAATCCACATCACGGAAGATGATGTACCCAAAACCGTGTTTCGAACATGCATGGGATACTATCAATTCCAATGTTCTGCTTCAGGCTCATAAATATCTTGACAAACTTCCAAGGAGAAATGAAGCGAATTTTTGCCAAGTAACTCGGTCAGTTTTTTCTGGTTTAACTGGATAACATTCTGGTTTTCTCCATATCAATAGAAGAGCACATAGAATATATGCACAAATTCCTTGCAATCCTTTGGGAACAAAAGTTATACACGAAAGTGAGCAAGTATAAGTGTGTACAAGATGAGCTCAAATACCTTGGACACATCATCGGCAAGGACGACATTCGTGTCGACCCATGAAAGGTCCAAGCTGTAGTGGACTGGCCACGCCCCAAAAATGTTGGGTAAATTCTGTCCTTCCTCGGCCTTGTAAACTACTTTCGACGGTTTATGCAAGGGTATTTGACCCTGGTAACGCCGCTAACCAGGCTCACGCGAAAATACGTGCGTTGGGAATGTACATCTGATTGCGAGAACGCCTTTCTCAAAGTCAAAGAGCTTCTATCCATAGCGCCCATTAGTTCTCCTGGATCCATCGCAACCATGGGGGGTTCGATGTGATGCGCCGGTAGTAGGACTCAGAGCTGTTCTCATGCAGAACGGTCACCCAGTTGCGTATGAGAGCTGGAAACACATCCCAGTGGAAACTCGTTACAACACTGGGGATCAAGAGCTCCTTGCGGTAATACACGCTTTCAAGATGTGGCGTTGCTACCTCGAGGGTACTAAAGGGGATGTGACGGCCATGAACGACCACAACCCATTGGTGTTTTTCCAAATGCAACCTAACCTGGGAAGACAACAGACGTGTTGGAGCAAATCCCTGATCCGATTCTCGTTCACATGGGAATATCGGCCTGGACGCATCAATGTGGCCGATCCACTAAGCCAACAGCCTGTAGAAATTAAAGCAACCACCGAGGCCAGTGGGTGTTTTATGGCCATTGCGACAACAACCGTGCAAACACCAGAGCCCCATGCACCTCTGTGAAAACTACCTTGAGAGATTATCCATGACAACGGTTTTGTCAACAAAATCCGGATGGGATAGTGTGTGGATTCTTAGTTTCAAGACTCTCGAAACCTAGAAAAGTACGGATTGGTAACGCCACAGGAATCTTTTGGCATAGAGAACAAGTTGTGCCTGACTCGAAAGACCTTCGAGCGAAGATTATCTCCTAGTTCCACAACCCGTCGGTCGCAGGTCATGTGGGACCTCGAAAGATCGGACAGGCACTCTCAGACCACTATTGGTGGCCAGGATGGAGTGTCGATGCATGGAAGTATTGCATGACTTGCGACCCATGTCTTCGGAATGAGGCTAGTAACAAGAAGCCTGTGGGACTCCTCGAACAGCTTCCTATTCCTGGGACTCCATGGGTGTGCGTCAGCATGCACTTCATTACTGGTCTTTCGGACACAACCCGTAGCCATGATGCAATACTAGTGGTTGTGGATCTTGTGACAAAGATGACACACTTCGTCCCTATAACCACTGATATGAATGCAAAGGATACCGCTCTTCTCTTCTTTGAGGGTGTCGTAAAGTACCACGGCTTGACGATGTGCATTATCTCCAATCGAGATAAAAAATTGCTAGTAAGTTTTGGCAAAAGATGCACGAGTAATTCGGTAGCAAGTTGCAAATGTCAACAGCGTTTCACCCTCAAACTGATTGACATAAAAAGTGCATGAACCGGACCTTTGGAAAAAATGCTCCGCATGTACGTGGACCATGCCATGAATGACTGGGACGAATTCCTAGCAACGACAGATTTTGCGATGAATAACTCGATGAACGAGTCTACACAGTTTACACTGTCTGTGTTGAACAGTGGTCGGCATCCAGTGGTGTCCTCTTTATTGGTGAAAGATGGGAGTATAGGAGGACATGTTCCTTCTGCTCAAGCCTTTGCCGAGCACATAGACTCCTTGTTACAAGAGGCGAAGGGTCACATTCAAGCTGCTTGACAACGACAAAATGCATATGCCGACGAAAATCGCCATGATATCTTGTTTGACATCGGTAAGAAAGTGCTACTTAGCACTAAGAATCTTCGGCTAAAACGCCAGGGGCGGGAAACCTTCTACCGGAATGGATTGGGCCGTTTTCCATCATTACATGCATCGGGCCAGTGGCGCACCAATTGTTTCTTCTGCCTAGTATGAAGATACATGACGGATTTCATGTGAGCCTGTTGGCTCCATACACGGCGGACGGAACCGTTGATCCACCACCGGCAGTCCGTGCTGCCGATGGCCAGACTCAAGTTCTTTGCCTACTCTAGCACCGAGAGCATACTTATTCCCTATTCCCGTAGGGCGGCATTCATGGACTGCGACCATAGGAGGTTGGGAAAGCCCAACATGGTTGTCGCGCGGACGCTCCAGCCTAAAAGGGGGGAGGCCGCTAGCTGTGCTGACCGACAAGTTGCAACTTTGGTCCAAGTACCATGCACGTGTTCATGTTTAGCTGGTGATTAAAATTATTAATTTTATTTCACAATGTTGATGACTCACTAACCGGCAATCCTGCTTGTTGTTCATGAACCGAGACGGTTCATAATAAGTGGGGAGGAAAGTAGCACGAGGGCCGGTTCGGCCCTCCCTCCTCTTGCATCATCAAGGGCTGGCCGACAGCCAGCACTTCCGTGGCTGCCGGCCAACTGGCTGCCGGGAGGCTGGCGGCCGGCCAAGTGATTGGCCGGCCACTAGCCGGCCAACCGCCAGCCGTCGATCGCGGCCCCAGTCGGATCGGTGACTGAGGGGCCACGAGGGCCTCGAGGGCAAGGCCTCGTGGCCTCTTACCCTCGTCCCCGCTCGCCCTCCTCACAAGTGAGCAAGCGAGGACGAGGGTGGGGGACGAGAGACAAGAGACAAGAGGTGCGAGAGAAAGCTGGCAGAAAATCGCGTGTGTGCCTCGCACGTGACGTTTTCGCTCCAGAACGTAAAAAACGTAAATCAAAGTTTATTTGCGAAAAAATTCGACATAAAATAACAGAATAACTTGTGTGAATGCACAAGTTTGAGGTAAAAACCCCCGGTTTGGGTCCCAAAACCAGGTGTAAGGTTAAAGACGGAAATGGGCCTCTGGAGAGTGAAATGTTCGAGTCTCCTTGCTCTGGGTCGTTGATGATGGTTGCCCCTCAAACCTGCGAAGGGGGTAAATCACTGACACGGACTGAGAACGCCATTCTGCGAACTCCGACGACGACTTCATAGCAGGAGCTGGAGGTTTTGGTCGTTATAGAAACATTCTTGATTCATTGATATTTGAGGAGAAAAGGATTTTTTTACAGATACGACGATGAAGGGATAAGGGATTCTCCTTTCGTAGGTTCGATATCAGCGCAGAGTATGGAAAACAATGTTCTAATGTCTCGTCATCCAACGTTCCCGCCAAATATGATAGAAGAGAGTGGAGGAAATCAACCACCAATTGAGGTTCTAGGCTAGAGACTCTACAAGGATGAGCAAGACCTCAACCACATCTGCGCACAGGCCTATACAAATGTCTTGACAAAGGTGGTTAAGGTGACATGTGAGACCATGAAGTCATGGCCACAACCAGAAACAATGGTCTAAAGTCTCATCATTTACACAGTATGGACAACTACCTCGTTCATCTAGGCTTATAAATAGGTTGTGTTAGCCACTAAGGACTCAACGGAAAGAAAATTTGTACACAACATCCTCTGTGAAGAGGTCCAATGGAGATGTGTAGGATGAAGTGAGGACCAATAAAAAGTCTTGGTGAAGTTCTAGTCTTCCCACTTGAATTCATAGGAAGGCCAAAAGCACGTGGAGTGAGGAGACGTGCATTCACCTTGAGAAGCAAGAGGGGCATGAAACAATATCCTGTAAGTACGTGTCGAGGATCAATCACAAACACAGGGGTCTTTTTTTGCACCATGTGCAGACGGGCCCAGAGATGGGGGTGTTGTGATGTGAGTCGTCCCCATCTTTCTATACACCTTTCTCTGACCACTAGGCCGTGTCCATGCTCACGCCCTAATGCAGAACCAGCTGGTGTCAGAGCACTGATTATTGGTGACCTCACCCACCAACAACTGCTAGACATCTGCCATGATGTCTCGGGTGCTTGCTCAGGTGCTCTGTAATTTTTTTTGCAGTCGCTAGAGCTTTTTCAATGGGCTAGCTCTTAAGCATGCTTTGCATTTTTGTCCACCGACCGGTGCTTGAATAGTTTTTGTGACCATTTGTAGCATCTAGCTCAAGATTCTGCACCTCTAGGTTCAGACGGTGTTGCGTTTGGCTGCATGTGCAAAGGGTTATGGGCCATAACGTATGGCCAAAACAGTGGCTTTGGGTCGGTTTTAGAACAAAACGACACTGTCACCTGCGTCACCCACCATGACCGCGACAGGTATTTATGCTGTGTGCTTGTCAGCTTTCATTTCTCTTTACATTACTAATCTAGTGGAGCTTACAAGACTTTGTACGTCTCCCTAACCTAACCCTTGTTGTTCTTTGCACCTGCTTGCTTGCCATTGTGTCAGCTGACTGGACAGTGTTGTTGCATCACCGCAAAAAGGCTAGGAAGCTTCCTATTAGCTTCTCAAAGGGTATATTGATGATATGAAATAACCCCCTTGAAAGATGTTCAGTGTGAGAGGAAACACTGTGGCAGATACAAAGTGACACACTACACTGAGAAAAGTGGAGACATGACAACTACATGTTTCAGAATGTAAGAGATACTAAGAAATCATGAAGGAAGGGGAGAAAAACCTATGCCTTCACTCTCATTCGATCACACAAAAACCTATGGAACACAACTGACATGCATAAATAACACAAAACCCCCTAAAAGTATTGAGTGAATAAGTAGCAAGGATTGGATAGTCATACGAGCTACTCAATTGTTCAAACAATATTTGGAAAGAAGCAGCAGATGCACGCAAAAGAGTTCCACACAGGTAAGTTTAGATACGATAAATGCAACTGGCCATGGAAAGGTTGCCTCTGTTCGCGCAAAATTGTGCAAGGTGAAGCTAGGCCTGGTAGAGTGGTCATCAGCCATCACAGTATTTGTGCGAGCGGCCTCAAGTCCACAGGTTACAGAGACTGCCATAACTACCCCTCCCTCTGGCCAATAGACACTAGATGGCAAAAGATTGCAAGAGGCAAAATCACTCTTGAGAAAAAGAGAAAAAGCAACAAGAGGGAAAGAAATGATAGACAGAGGAAATAAGAAGAAGAAAACATCAAATGACATCAATATAGAGGGACTGAAAACAAATAGCATGCACCACAGGCGTGAACTTATCACGGCAAAGTTCCTTTGCAAGAAATTCAGTATGTTTCTACCGCATGCCAACTCCAAGCAAGCGCATGTCATCACACATAATTTGTTTACTTCCAAATTGATGCTGAATGTTGATGTGCTTTGTGCAAGTGTGATGCAATGGATGGGTTTGCGCTATATGACACGCATAAGTGGATTCTCTGATGAAAATAAGTGGCCAATGCGTTTTACTCGGCCTCAGTTAAGGTGTGCGTCACACAACCTTGGTTCTAGACTTCTCATGTTAATGCAATATCACGGAAGAAGATATATCCTGATCGGCTACACCCACCACGATCCTTGGCCCAATCGTTGTTCGTGTACCCATCAACTAGGTCGAAGGGCTGTGCATAAAAGTGCAAGTGTGGATTAGACACGGCATAGCGAACGATGTGAAATGCTGTCTCAAGATTAAGTCAACGCAAGAACTGGGATAACTGGGACAAGTGATTGACCGCAAACCCACTGTCAGCATGTGTGGTGGTGCCAATGAACATCAGATACCTGATGACTTGGAGGTACGTCGTGACATCAGCCCAACAGGGTGAGTTGTCTTCAGGAGCCTCTGCCTTGTTGGGGTCATAAGAATAGAAGCATGGACATCCACAACTTACATGTCTGCAGAACTCTCCTCAGGGATGTGAACATACCCATTCGATTACAAGTGCAGTACTAGTCGTTGACGGTGGCATTCAGTCTCCATGCTAAAGAAGAAGCTTGCAAGACTGGGATCCTTCATAAGGCATGCAGACTGGAAAGCCTGAAGATATAGAGATGTGATCAACAGATCATTCACTTAGATTAATATGGCGACAAAATTTATTGATGGGTCACTTACAAAAAGAGAATGGTTGAACGAACTACAAAGATATCCACCTCTCTCAAGGGTGGTGGAGATCTTGAGATTCCGGTAGTAGGAAGACTGATTTAACCCATACAAGGCCTTGAAAATTTGTCAGATGCGGCTTGTGCCACTGTCCAATCGAGGTAGTTGAGCGGGATAGATTTCCTTGTCAAGTCCACTATACAAGAATGTGTTGTTCACGTCTATCTCATGCAACTGCTTGTCATGCCAAGGTACCTAGCTCAGGAGAGCCTTGGTAGTGGTGTACTTCCCCACAAGAACAAAAGTGACATATGAGACCACAATAGGAACTTGAGGAAACTCCATAGCCGTGAGGTGAGCCTTTTATTAGTCAACAGTGCCGTCTAGCTGTCAATTACCTCGGCACATTCAACTAGCGCCAATTTGTTTACGGCTAGGTGACAGTTGCACCTTCTTGTAAACATATTTCTCTATAATGAAGATGAGGTCCTCGTGCATGGCCTCCTCCGAGAGGGTTGCATATGGAGTGGAGCAAGTGTGGTGGGCTGTGTCTGCATCAGGTAGGAGCACAATGGTGCCACGAATAGAGAGTGCAGTGGAGCTTAAGGCGAGACGCGCGACGGGGTCATACTTAATGGCTACAAAAACACAGAAGAACTCATTTGCTATCCTGGAGTAACGAAGTATTGTGTTGGGCTTGGAAAAAGCGGCAGCCAACCCAAGTGCATCCAGACTAGTGGCCGTGGCCATGAAGTGCAGACCTCGTGGGCCTAGACGGGCTAACTAGAGCAATGCGACTAGGAGGCGGGTAGCTTTTGGTGCTAGAAAAACGACAAGGACATAGGCAGCTGCAAGGGTCTGACAGGATCAGTTGTACAAGGGATCATGACAGGCATCAAGGGTGATGGTCATGAAAATGGCAGTGATGCAACAGGGGGAAATGCAGTGATGAAGGGGATGACACTGATGTTGTAGGAGACGATACAGAAAATGATGCGAACATAGCAAGAGATGATGCAGGTGATGCTGCTAGAGATGATACATGCAACGACATACACATGGCCTGAGCGGATAAAAGTCATGGCACAGATGTTTCTAGAGAGGACGTATGCATACGAGCAATTGGATATGGAATGCAACCACTATCGACTGGCAGCCCATAGACACTACCTTCTTCTAGACAAGAGAAGGCTAAAATTGAAAGGATAGTGAGAGAGATATCACGAGAGAGAGAGAGAGAGAGAGAGAGAGAGAGAGAGAGAGAGAGAGAGAGAGAGAGAGAGAGAGAGAGAGAGAGAGAGAGAGAGAGTGCTCTCAAATAAAGTACCAAAGGATACATGACATCCACGTGGACAGGTGCAAGGGGGTGAAGCGTGCGGGAGTCAAACGGGAGGAAGGACAAGCAATGTAGCTTGCCTTGCATGCAATCAAGAAATGTTCTCGGATCAAGACCTAGAGGAGGCTCATTATACAACAAGTTGTGGATGACGGTAGTGTGCACATGGTAAAGGCAAAAAAGGGATCAAACCTGTGTGCTGAGGTAAAAGAGATGGAGAAACATGCACTTGGGAGTGCAGAAACTAAGGCTGGCAATGGTGCAAACAAGGGCACATGATACAAATGCTCACAACACACACTATTAAGTGTAGGATGGCCAGTTGCTTGCAATGACACAGCATGGATGCCACTAGACAAAAATCAATTCCACACCCTGATGATTAAGAGCTCTGAAAGACAGAAATCTGACCTAAAAATAGGCAAAAAGAGCACATCCACAGGAGAACATCACTCACAAGACCAATAAAAACACACTAAACCAATGCCGTGAACAGGGAACATCTGGTTGGATCCTGTGCGGATGAAGCAGATGTCACCGACAGGCCAAAAATAAAGGGAAAAAAAAAAAAACTCCAGTAGACGATGTCATATGATGAGTAGCTCTCGTTCAAGTGATATATAGTGATGTATCAAGTGATGACACTTGATACATGGGACAGTCACCTAGTATTATACAATGATTCCAACCAAATCAGTAGAGCCCTCTGCAGACCCAGAACTGACATAAAAGAAACACGGTAACGTGAACGATTGCAAATGCTCAATCCAATCATCAGGCGGCACAGCCCCACCATGCAATGCATTTCCAAAGACTCCACTGACAAATAACAGTGACCTTCAGATCTAAGCCAAACGCACACCAATAGGATAATTTTGAGGTCAAGGCTGGAGAGGGGCGGGTGAAGCTGAGATTGGTACAGAATCACTCAAACCATGCCACAAACTGATGGACCTATCAAACAATTCATTGGAAGTGGATTGATGTCCTGGCTCGCCGGCAGCTAATTAGTCATGGTCAATCACCTCTCTTTGATACACTACATATTTCATGCATAATATCACATCTTCATTTCCTAGAAGTTTACTTGTGCCTTTAAACTTCTTTCATCACTAGTTTCTTAATGCACAAGGCGAAATACATTTTCGCCTTCAGAATAAATAAAAACGTGCTTTGTTTCAGTTTGATCGTTAATTTCGTAGTGTCATAATAACAATCAGATTGTAGCTGGGGAGTGCATCAGAGAGTGTATTGGAGAGACAAAAAAAAATGTACACATATGTATTGTCTTACGTATGATGCCAATGGTGGTCCCCCTCCCTCCC
>SZWC01003447.1:84366-99180 GCA_023375785.1 Penium margaritaceum
CTCAAGATGCAACGGCAACGGTAGGTGCAGCGGCAAATGAAGCTGCGAGTGTGCACCAGGTAGACTGGACAGGCCCCAGTTCAGGTCCCCGCTCGAGACTAAAACTTCGTTGGGCATCGGATATCCACCGCCGAGCGCTTGGCAGCAGACGCCCGGGGATCGGACCTCGTGGCCGGGAAGGATTCGAACCCTGCCCCGATTGGCGGAGAGGGATCGACGCTGCAGAGCTTGTGCCAAAGGCGATTGCCGCGGTCGAAGGAGCGAACGCGGACCCAGAAGAGGGAGAAGCGGTTGCCATTGTGGGGCGATGTAATCAGTTCGGGGCGACGACTGCCCCGATCGCGGTGTGGCGGCAGCTCCTGTCGCTGCCTGACGAAGACAGGAAACAGGAGAAGCGCTTGTTCGAACCATGGAGCCCCTTGAACTTCTCGAGTGTGGCGGAAGTACACGCCACGGCCACCGAGCTCAAGCCCCTGGGGCACCGGCGGAAAGAAAGGGAGGTTGTCCTGGCGGGGAGTCCCACCGTCAGACAGTCCTGCAGGAGACCCAGCAACAAGTCGTGGCCCTTGGACCAGCTCAGATGCTCAGAAGTCGTCCGCCGTGTGGCGTGAGTGGGGATACGACGTGAAGGTACAGGCAGCCTGGGGGAGACCGGTGCCACTCAGGCGATGGTCCAGAACTGCCGGGGCCCTTTGCGACAAGTAGACAAATGCAAAAGTAGCGCCCTTTCAAACTAGCACGCAACAGTGGCGCCCCACTCAGCGAGCAATGCTAAGTAGCCAAACCCCCACGAGTAGCCCACATATGTGGCTCGCCTCCAATGGGACACAAAAATGCCACCCCCAACGAGGTAACACGCATAAATTTAACCTTGAAATAATGGCTCCCACTAAATAAAACAGAAAAAAATAAAATTACCATAGGAGATGCCACGTCATCCAATAAACTTTGCAATTGACCGTTGGCCAATTTTGTTTTTCAATCCAAGTGTTAACGGGAGTGCTAGTTCGGCCCTCCCATCGATAGCGAGGGGGTGGCTCACAGCCACCCCTCTCTATTGGAAGGGATGGCCGGTGGCCAGCCACCTGCTAGCTACTGGATGACCCGTGGTCGGCTGGCTGGGTGGCCTACGGCCAGTCAAGTGACAAGGAGGCCACTTGTCGGCAAGCCGCCAGCCGCTGATCAAGCAAGTCGCTCGATCGAAGGCTAGGAGGCCGTGAGGCCTCGAGTTTTGAGGCTTTTGGCCTCATTCCCTTGCCCTCGCTTGCCCTCCCTACTTGTGAGAGAAAGCGAGGACGAGGCATATAGCATGAGCGAGAGAGAGTTGCGCATGAGAGAAGTCGACGCAAAATCGCCGATCACGCCTCACACCCGACGCTTTTGTGCCAACGTGTCAAAAATTAAACTCGGGTTCATCTAGGTTGAAGTACGAGTTTTGAAACCGGAAAAATTGTGCAAAATCACGAGTTTGGGGCAATATCTCCCTCATTTTGAACCAGAACAAGGGGACGAGGTAAGAACGGAAATGGACCTCTCAAAACTTCAACTATTCAAGTCCCTATACATGGGTAGTTGATGACAATTGCCCCCAAAAATGACACGAAGAGATAAATCCTTTTAATGAGCTCTGGACATCATTCTGCGAACTCCGACGATGACCTCAGTAAACGATTTGGAGATATAATCATCATAGTGATTTTCACAGCAAGACAACCCTCACGACCAAGTGTGCGATGGTTATGGCGGTTACAAGAGAAATAAAATGTTGCAAGCAGTTGTAACAATATAAGAAATACCACAACTGATTATGAATTGGAATCTTAACCATTTTAAGTGTCGTAAATTACGTTGGAAAGCTCTTGAGGAGATTTTTTTTCAGCCATCTCGTCTAAGCTTCTCCTACTCCTCATGGGACTGGGTGGTTTTCTGTGGAGGGGGTGGGGAGTTTCCACTCTCAAACCACCAATGTTTTTGTTTATTCTCAAGAATCCCATCTCCGTCTATGCAAAAATTGAAAAATTGCTTCTTCCTAAGATAAGGGGCTCTCATAGCTTGAGAATTCCCTAAAAAAGGGAGGACGTCCCCTTGAATATGTTTGACAACTTCTCAAACACCAGCAACTCAAGGAATACGTCGCCCAAAGGTGCGAGATGCACCAAGAGGACTCAAGAGGAGGCCAAGGGAGAGAAGAAGACAAAGAAGAAGAAATGAACAATGACGGAGGATCATGCAAGGGTACAAACTCTTAGCTCTAATTGACCCCCCTCCTCACTTGTTTTAATTGTGCTCAATTTCTTGTAGTCTCTTGGTCTTGTTCTTGCTTTGTTTTTCTAGGCTTTTTTAATTTGCCTAGTGACGTGATTCACTATTTCAGGTGTTGATTAGAATGCACAAGATTGAACGAACTATGACTACTTCGATTAATACTTTTTTGTACCACGTGATTTTGCCCACCGTGACGACCCCAAAAGATAGAAACAATCTCTATAACTCCCTCGCCGATAGTGGGAGCAAGGTGAATTTGGGAAGCAACACCTCCTCAAGGTTGTGTGGTGACCAACACAAGGATCTTCACGTGCTAATTACACAAGCGATACAATGTCAATTACAAAACTCTCCCAGACCCACCAGGGCAAGGTTGTGATGGCCTCACCACATTCCCTTAACGGATTCTAAACTTTGGGAACCACCACTACAAGCACCATTGCCAAACCAAAAGGAAACCGTATTGCTCAAGGCAACCCTAATTAAACTCGGCCGCACCAAGAAGCATGTGAAAGCCAAAAACGTGCTCAAGGAGCACGTCGATGGACACATGAGCGACTCATACACGACGAAGGGCATGCTCGAGGAGGACCACCTGAGGGTGAAGCCCAATGAATGTTGGAGTGAAGCGCTAACTGCGCTGGATTGATGCTTAAACATGGAACTAATATTTCTTGATTCGAAGGTTCTTATAAATAGTTACAGAATTGTCTGTGACTTGCTGATTAAATTCCTTTTAGGAAATTTTCATTGTCCAAGCCAACTGACTAATGGTTTACTGTCCCAATTTTTGTGTTCACGCTTGGGAGTGTAAGTAGCTACGTTGGGAAATCCGAGGGAGAAGTGACCATCTCGTTTTTCTTACCTATGTTGGACGACTCAAAAACTACCTCAGACGAGGCAGGTTGGAGGATGCAACCGTATGAGGTGTACACGTGTTATTGTACAGGCAACACCGAAGTCATCAAAGCCAGTACACGACCTCATTCATGAATCACTACATCATCAATGCATTGTCCAATGCTGGACAACGCTTTACTATATTAGCAGGTAGTAGTGTTGAGACTGCTACCTACAAGGAAGTAGATGGAACTAGTCTCAACCAAGAGCAACAGTTAAAAGGAGGGGCTGGTAGTCGTCACATATTCTCTTAACATCCTAGAGCATCTTAGTGTCAGCTATCACCAACAAAGTTTGCCTTGTGACTTACTACCCTATTTCAAGTCCTGATAGAGTTTTCCTCTATCAACCAAGTTAGCCTGGCAACACTTCCAGCTTGGCTAGGAGACACCCTCACTTCTTGAAGGCCTGTCTACTTGTAAGACGTGCCAAAAATCTTATCCTGGGCTAAATGCCTCGCAAGATGTAACGCCCACTTTGGACCAGGAACAAAATGAGAGCTTTGTACTCTACATATTTGTTGTGAGGCTAGTACATAATACTAATCTACACTTACTTTTTTATTCTTGTAATACAATCGAATTCCCAAAAAAAAAACAAGCTTTCTCACCTTCATTTTTACAACATGTACATGTCTAGCTAAGTACATCAGTGTCCTACCACGTCAACAAGGCCTTCTTAGCCTTTTGTGGGAGTGAAGAAATTGAACAACAAAGAACACGACGTTGATGATGGCAAAGTGATGAGGATCACAGTCATTACCATCATCGTACAACAAACTCGGGTTGATCACTTAAGAGAGCCAAGACGCTCGCGAAATCGCTTGAAGATGTAAACAACAAGGTTACCTGTAGTGGTAAAGGCACCAAAAGTAGCCATGCGAGAAATTTGTACGATGAACTCAACGTGAAGAAAATTCACAACAATCATTAGAGGCTTGTTGATTTTGCTGTTTTGACAATAGACTGACTCAAGATCATCCACATGATTGGAGGTCCAGCACCACCCGGATGAGTGGAGACGAGCCCCCCTTCTTATGATGTGGTTGCTAAGGGGGAAACCAGCACCCACTTGAGCTTCATCGTTAACAAATGCCTCTTCTTAAAGGTGGGACTCCCCAAAGGCGTGCACGTAACCCATACCCTCTAGCAATGGGTAAATGTACCCGCAAAACATGAGGTCCTTGAGGTTATCGCCAATGCTCTAATCACATCAGACTTAAAGTTCACATTCGCTAACCTATTGGCCCACATTGGGCAGAGCATCATGAACATCAACCGTGATTGTCATTTGTTATGCTAATCGCTCATGAGGCAACTCCTCTATGCGACCACCTCTATAAGAAATTATAGAGCATGACCCTAGTAGGGATGTAGCAGGTTCCGATGTCACTCCTAATGATAGTGAGGACGTTCCTACCTTGACGACTTTGGGGTGATTCATGAACACGTCCTTCCTCCATAAAATGGAGATCTTCTGGAAGGGCGTGACGTTGATGAATTGGCTGAATCATATGGAGTATATTTTTCGTGTCCGAAAGGCGCCACTCAATCAAAGGGACACCCTGACCACAACTTGACTTGAGGGCATGCTCTTTACATACGTGGTCAAGAAGTGGGATACACAACAACCACACCTTCAATGGTAACCCATGCAATGGAAGACCTTCTACACCATCATATACAAGAAGTGTACCAAGCATGAGGTAGCATAGAGTGCCATCCGTAAGATGGACTTCTGAAAAATGGGTAGCTCGTTCAAGGCCTAATTGAGCGAGTTCACCGCACTCATGGAGGAAGCCAAAAACTTCACCAAGGACGATGGGTCCCAAAAATTCAAGTTTCCTGAGTGCTTTTCCTAGAGTACTTGCGTAATGGTCTGGCTAGTGAGAAGCTAAAAGATAAGACCACCAGACCAACCTGGTCGGCAACCGACGAGGCTTGGAAAAACTAGAGGGGTTGCACGACTATATGAGTGAAGTGTATTCATTAAACTTGAAGCACTACTCAGATTTACGTTCGAACATGCATTTATAACAAGGCCGTGACATGCACATGGACGTTTTGGGGCTAGTGGGTTGATTCAACAGCAGGGCGAGTCAAATGCAAGTAGCCTAAAAACCCTCCATCCCAGAGGGGTGGTGGGCATAAGGCCCCAACCACAACAAACATGAGGTTTAGGAGGCGCGTGAGCGTATCAACAAAATCTTTGACAATGGACTTTGCCACAAATACATGTAGACTTGTTAATTTAAGGCTTAGTGCCCTGAAGGTGCTCGTGGGGAATAAGAGGTAGCGACGTTGGCCGTACTTGCTGCATCTTGTCGGGATGGTGTAGCAGGAGGCCGCAAACAAGACTGTGGATAAGGCCACGATCGTGACAACAGGTCCATCCGTGGTAACGAAGAAGGTCGTGGTACATGTTTTTCTACTCCTGAGTGATGTTAATGGGGAAAAATTAGAGGTAAAACTGGATCACAAGTGTGGGTTCATATTTTCATATAAGGATGTTAAACAATTTGAGTTTTTGATGAGTTCACATGTTTTTTTTGTTTTCTCCCCTCTTATTTAATCTCATTCTTCACTTGCTCACCGTCATTGCCCACTTAACCTTGCATCTCTAGGCAAGATGCATGATTGAACGTACTTTGTGGTGATGATACCAACCATTATGCAAGATTTTTATGTTGTAATCATTACAACCAACACCCTTCAAGCGGTGATTTCAATCATGTTTGTAATATCTTTGTGAATGGTTTTGACAAAGTCGATCTCAAAAATTAAAAGGAGCCAGTCAAATTAACTTGTGTCCAAAATATGTAGAATCCATTACGTGAATCATGAAGTTTACGGTGTCCACAGTATATATTCAGTGTTTATCTCAAACTTAACTTATCGTCGTCCAACCTGTCCACTTGGAAGAGTAGAGGTCACATGATGATGTAGTTCAAAGGACACCTATGGTAGTGATCTTTAAATTCGTTTTTTTGATTTTTGTACTTTATGTAATCCATAATTTCGATAATGGATTTTGGCTCGGGAGTTATTTTGGTGGTTGCTAAGCTTTCGTTGAAAGAAAAAATATGATCTTCAAATTCATTGAAAGACCTAGCTCAACACTAGCAATTACGCGCGCTCTCTACAATGATCGTTGCTCCAGCGTTCACAGAACAGCTGGTTGTCCTCGGCTGCCCTTTTTTGCAAGTTGCCACGTCAATCTGTACGTGAACTACACACCGCACGAAGCCAACTTCTGGATGTGTGCACGTCCAAGGCAACCGAGGGCGTTGAAACCAGACCGGACACTGAAAATTCCGAATGCAATAACAGACGCAAAGTGTTTGAAATCGGGAGGTAAATGAAATTTTGTGACACTCTCTGGGAAGAATTAATTTGGGTGTACCTAATGAATTCGTTGAAGAAACATTTCGCTCAATTTCAATCACAATAAAAATACTTATATTCAAAATTAAAGATCAGTAGGGTAAATAATGCTACTATGAGCATACTAGCTAAAACTAGAGGGGATGGCTCCTCTGTTGACCTTGGCTTTTCTTGACAGAAAGGATTAAAGTATGAGCTATTACATGGCCTAGTTGTTGTGTGTGACAACCGAATGGTACTTGTGATAATTGATAGTATAGTGAAAATTTGCATTCAAGGATACACAAAAAGTGTTACGTCGAAGGAATTAAATCTTCTTCACATGTTTGACATGGTACTAGGCAATCCCTAGCTTTACATAAACAAAGCTTTGATATTTTTTTAATCAATGCACTTGATCCTTCAAAAAGGAAAGCATCACTTTACATTGATTCTAAGTAAAAAATGTCACTAACCCAACTCATAGTCCATGCCAGCTTGTTTGCAATGCACGTCAAGTGACATATTTGACAAGGTTCTCGATTAGTCTTGTCTCAACTAAAGTAGAGAACAACGTGAAGGCACGTAGGCCAGAAAAGATCAGATATCTATCTACGGAGTTCTTAAATGTATTCCAAAACCTACCGAATGGGCTTCCACCACAATGACACAAGGAGTACATGATTCCGCTTCAATTGGAGATGAACCCTTTGTTCATATCCATGTATCAACTTTATCAAATAGAGAGTTGAGATGTTGAATTCAAATCTAAAGAGTATCTTTTAAAATTGTGGATTGTGCCATGCAACTTGTCGTACTATGGTGTGATCCTTTTTTTCAAATAAAATCATGTTGGTTTACGCATGTGTGTGCATTATTGGGCGTTGAACAAGATAATGGTTAACATTCAATTCCCCTTACAACGGATATTGGACCTATTTTGACAAACGCCTTGGGAAAATTACCATTTTGTCCCTGGATTAATCTCCAGGGTACTATCAAATATACATGATGAAAGATGATGTGCCTGAAACAACATTGTAAATACACATAGAACACAACAAGTTCCAGGTTTTGTGCTTTAGGCTAACGAACACCCTGGCAACTTTCCAACGAGGAGTGAACTCAATGTTTGCTGAGAAGCTTGCTCGATATGTCTTTGCTTACATACACAACATCCTGGTTTTCTCAAGATCAATAGAAAAGCACATAGAACATGAGTGCGATGTCCATGCGATTCTTTAAGAAAAATTTCGTACAAGGGTACTTGACTCTGGTTGCACCGCTAACCAAGCTCACTTAAAAAGACATGCACTAGGAATGGACATTGGATTGCAAGAAAACGTTTCTCAAAGTAAAAACGTTTCTATCCAAAGCTCTCTGCTAGCTAAGTCAACATGATATAGAATGTCCATGGAATGGAAATCAATATGGTAGATGGGCTAAGTAAACATGATATAGAAATGAAAGCAACCACCAAATACACCAACTGACTTTGGTGGTTGCTTTAATTTGTATATCATGTTGACTTAACCCATCTGCAATATTGATGTCCATGGGTTAAGTCAACATGATATAAAAATTAAAGCAACCACTGAAGTCATTTCGTATATTATGGTCATTCTAATAGCAACAATACAAACATCAGACTCCACTACACCCCTACGACAAGTACCCCAAGAGATTATCAACTTAAACGACTTTGTGAATAGAATTTAGATGGAATACTATGTGGAATATTGGTTCCAATACTCTTTGAATTTGGATAAATACACAGGTAGAGGGTGTAGGAATATTCTGGTATAAAAAACCAGCAGTTGTCCTAGACTTGCAAGACCTTTGAACAAAGATTGTCTCATAATTCTATGAAATACCCGTTGCAGGTCATATAAGACCTCAAAAGACCGGACCAGACACTCTCCGACCATTATTAATGAGGATGATGGAGTATCAATCTTTGTAAGCATTACATGACATGTGATCCATCTCTCTGGAACAAGGCTAGTAAGAAAACTTCATTTCAATTCCTCTAACAGCTTGCCATCCTTGGGGCTCCATGGGAGTAAGTCAGCTTGGACTTTATCACTTGCTTTTCGGACAAGTCCTGTGGCCATGATGTAATACTAGTGGTTGTTGATATTTTTATGTAGATGACAAACTTCATTCCAACAACCACCGATGTGAACACACCGAAGACCACTTGTCTTTTCTTTGATGGTATCGTGAAGTATCATGGCTTGTCGTTGCACACTATCTTTGATCAAGTAGAAAACTTGCTACTAAGTTCTCGGAAACGATGCACAAGTAATTTGGCACCAGTACCAACTATTGGCATCTCTTTAAGCCTCAAACTAACAAAACAGAGTGTATGAATTGTACTCGAGATTAGATGATATGCATGTACGTGGACCCTTTGATTAATGACTAGGAAGAATCCTAGCACCCACATAGTTTGTGGTGAAGAACTCAGTGAACTTTTCTTCACAATTCATTCTGTTCTTGTTCAGTAGTGGTTGACACCCAATGGTACCCTCTTCAGTGATGAAAAGTGGCAGTACATGAATTTAGGTTCTTTCTACTCATGCCTCAACCAAGCAAATAGACTTCTTGTTACATGAGGTGACAAGGTCATCGTCCAGCTGCTCGACAACGACAAAAGATATATACCGACAAAAGCTGCTATAAGGTCTCGTTTGACATCGGGAACAAATTGTTACTTTGTACTGATAACCTTCGATTGAATTTCCATGGACACAAAAACTTTTATCGAAGTGGATTGGGTCATTTTCTATTGTTGCACACATCAGGCTAGTGGCATACTGATTTCTGCTTCATTTGATCATGAACATACATGACATATTTCACGTGAGCATACTCGCTCCATACATGCCACAACAAACAGTTGAGCCACCACTGAGAGTCCATATTCGAGACGGCAAGTACAAAATTCTTTGCCTACTCTAACACTGAGAGAGTACACTTTGATTGTAAGATGCAAGAGACTACCTTCTTTATTAGGCAGGATGTAATGATGAGGGATAGAGTGAGAGTAAGAGCAAAGTATGAAAAAGAGAAATCTGTGCAAAATCACTGATTGAGTCTCGCACGTGACAATTTCATGCCGACACATAAAAGGAAAAACATGTGTTTTTTTTCAAATGAGCTACAAGTTTCAAAACCGGAAAAGCCATGCCAACTCACGAGCTTGGGATAATACTTCCCTCTCTTTGAAATGAGAACAATGAGGCAAGGTAAAAATATAATTGGGCATTCATAGAATTGAAATATCAAAGGCTCCTTGCATGGGTCGTTGATAACATTTTCCCGCTATATTGATGCAAAGGGAAGAATCCCTCCAGCAAGCTCTGGATTTCATTGTGCAAATTCCAATGATGAACTAAGTGCAAGAGCTAGAGACATGCTCATGACACAATTTATCTCTCGGTAAGAGAAAGAAAAATGTACAGGAAAAACTTATTCTTGTGAATTTTGGCTTTGGCGTACCAAATGCCAAACATATGACTTTGATGCATCCCTTTTTTCCTTGCATCAGAATGTTTTACCCCCTTTCTAAATGGATACAGGCTACATTGCCATGATTTGTTTCCGACTCATTCTTTGAGGTGACAACTGATGGACCCAAAAAAGGTAAATAACGTTTACACGAGATTGTTTTATCTTTGGTCCATTGGTCTAACCTCTTTATAATGGGAGATTTGTTCCACCCCTCCCACATCACAATGGCGAGGGGGTGGTTCAAAAACACCCCATTATAGGAAGGACTGATTGGTTGCCAGCCACTTGCTGGCCGCCGCCCAGCCATCTATGGACGGGCATGATGGCTGGCGCAAGTTACATGTAAAGCCACGAGCCGCTAATCGACTTGATGGATTGATTGGGAGTTGAGAAGCCATGAGGGCCTCAAGGGACCCACAACCATGGTGAGATCCATGGCCTCCTACCCTCGTCCGTGCTTCTCCTCCTTGCCAGTGAGAGCAAGCAAGGATGAGGGATGGAACGAGCAAGCAAGAGTGAGAGAGCAAGGTAGGCATTTGGCACATAATTTCTGAAAGATCCTAACACGTGAACATTTCATGTCATCTTGTTAAAAACAAAACTCGAGTATGTTTAGTATAAAGTTTGAGTTCTGAACATGAAAAAATCATGTGAATTCACCGGTTTGGTGTGATACCCCCCTTGTTTGGAACCAAGAATGAGGCAAAAAGGGAATATGGAAGGGCCAAATAGCTTGCGTACCGATAAAATGCAAATTATGACTCTCATCCGCCCAGCAGCGGCGAAAGAACACAAAAGCCTAGTAGAAAATCATGCTCGCTTACGGCATGCGTGGACAGGCAAGCACGAAAAAAAACTACATGGGGTCATCTCTCCCTTGGGATTGAGAAAAAACACAATTTTTTCAATTTTGACATTTTCTATATACGCAAACTTGTCACTTTAACGCAAAAACAACAAATTTAATCATACCCCAAATTACATTCAAGGTTTTAGTGTTTTAGCTTGCACGGGCTCCTGCTGGGCCCCGCGGTAGCGGGACCCAACAGGAGCCCGTACATGCCATGTGTCATGAAGGCATGGCCTGTAGCTTAGCCATGCATTTTCGCCTCTTTTCTTTGGGTACTGGCGTGGTAGTAGCAGAGACCGATGGGTAGTTAGGTCATTTTTCACCGAACGACGAACCAATAAGAATTTCTACTATTCAGGTATATGTGAATTGTACCAAAAAGGAAAATAGATACCCATAAACTTGAAATATTTGAGTCTCCCTACACAGATCATAGATGACAATTGCCCGCATAGTGATGCACATATGAAAATCCCTCCAACAAGTCATAGATGTCATTCTACAAACACCGAAAAACAACTTCAGTGTAAGACTTAAAGTCACGTATTTTTTTTAGAGTAGGAAAACCCTCGTGACCGGCTCCACAACGCCTCCAGCTTTTACACCTTGTATAATACTCAACTAGTAGCTATAGTAGGAATAGAAATGCAACAAGTTCGGATTGGCCTTAAAGTGTGTTGAAAAGGTCTTGAGGAGCCCTTTGTTCAATCCTCTCCTAACTTATTTTCTTCCCAAGGGAGCTACATGGAGTTTTTGTGGATAGGGTGGGGACTACCCGATCCCAAACCACCTACTGGGGTAGTGCTACTTCCCTAGACCACGGAAATGCAAGGCCTAAGATCACCCCAAAAACTCAGAACGGAACACCTTGAAGATTTTTGGTGGCTTACCAAACGCCACCGGCTAAAGGGAGACGTATTCAAGAGGCGCAAGAGGTGCCAAAAGAAGCACAAAGGAGTGAAGGCCGAAGAAGAGAAGATCAATTCAGACAAGAGGAGGTAATGGAAGTAAGCTAAGACAAGAAAGGCAAGGAAGAGGAGAAGTTTTGCCTCTTGTCATCTTTTCTTGTAGCTTACCTTTTGTGAACGAAAATCACATGTCCCTTGCTATTCCTTTGCTATGGTTGCATGTTCTTGGTTTCTTCAAGTAATATATTTTTGTGAGTGACGGTTACAAAGATTAGCTTAGAAACATATGATATTAAGCCGCTTGTGGCGGCATAGAAAACAAGTTATCTTTACAACGTGCTTGTGCCAACATGGTGTTTCATGTGTGATAACGTAGAAACATTGACATCAATTGTAAAGATCCCTCACCAATCGTGATATTAAAGGGGCAATAATTCTTTGATTTCCTAAGCAATTCTTCCATAAGGAGAACGTGCTAGTTGCATGTTGCAACGGAATGGAAAGTACCATTTTATCCAAGACTAACAAGGGCATGGTGGCGATAGCCTCACCACACGCCCTTGGTGGACTCTAGATTTTAGGAGCCGTCGCTGTGAGCATAGTTTTCAAAGCAATAACAACCGTGTCACCTAAGGCAACCTACATTTAACGTTGGAAGACTGAGAAGTGTATAGAAGTGAAAAAAATTGGTAAGCATATCAACTTACACGTGGACGACTTCCACACAACGGAGGACGTGCTCAAGGAGGACCACCCAAACATGGACCCCGAAAAAGAGTACAACGTCAACAACAGTGAAGGTAACAAGGATCATAATTCTTGCCATCTTCATGCAACAAACTCAAGCTGATTCCTCAAGAATAGCAAGTCACACTTTGAATTAGAAGAATTTTCTACGAGCAGCGAGGTGCAAAAAGTAGCCACTCGGGAGGTTTTCATGAGCACAAGTTGGACGATGCCACAATGAAGGAAACTTGCGCCACGTGGTAAAAGCTTCTTAAGACGATAGCTGAGGCAAAGAGATAAATCAAGGTCAGCGCCAATGATGGAAGCAGGACGCTGCTTGGAGGAGTGGGGGATGATTCCCTTCCTACAATGTCGCTATCATGGGACATTTCCATGTCGCCTCGAGCATCGTCACGGTCGACAACTTCCTCCAAAAGGTTGGTCTTATTGGAGGCGTGCACATGAACCGTACCCTCTTTTAGTAGGCAAAGGCACACAAAAATAATTGGAGGCTCTCAAGGCTATCATCGAGGTTTGGAAGACATCATAACTGAAGTTCGTGTTTGCCAACCTGCTGGCCCACCTCGGCTAAAGCATCATGGACCGCGACCGTGATCTCCACCTACAATGTCTGGCAGCTCACGATGTAACCCACTGATGCGAACCCCCCTCCCCCCAAATTATTCGTCGGGTCCATCGTGGTTCATCGTGTGCTCCTCTTCTGGCAGGGAAACAAAAGGGAACCAGCAAACGAGTTGAGTATCTTCGCATTTTAGCTTTCACATGTGCGAGTTTTGAGGCTGTTAGAGCATACTAACACGACATTTGAAAATGGCCTGATCTGCAATGCGTATGCAAAACGTAGGCCATATACATAGGCCATCCTGAGTACTGCACTGCAGTAGACGAATCTTCAATGAAGTTGGCCAGATCTGTAAGCCGACCTCCTAAGTGGGGCGGAATTCGTTGTCTGTTGAGGTAGGTCGGCCGTAGGCATAAGACAATTAAAAAGCTCAGTCAGATCCGTAACAAGGCCTAGTTAAATGGCCTACGGCGTCGCGCAAAAGCGCCCCTTCAAACTTTGCGGTTTTCCCAAGAGGACTTTGATGACGCACGCATGACGACACGCGTCCACGCATTCAGCTGGCAATTACCGATAGCCACGTGAGGGCGTCGCTATCGCCACATCAGCAAGGCCACTTCAGCACAACGTCCAAAACTCAGCAATGGCGCGTTGGAGCTGGCCGGCCGGTGGCAGCAGCAGCAGCAGCAGCAGGCGCAACAGGAGCAGCAGCAACACTAGCAGCAGCAGCAGCCTTGCACAGTGTGACCTGGCACGGTCGGGCCGTCGTGGCAGCAGCAGCAGCAGCATCAGTAGGCTGACGGAGCTCAAGTGGTGGACAGTGGCGTCGCTCTTCTTCTTCTTTGGCTGCCCCTTCTTCCTCCGCGCCCCTCAGCCAGACTGCCAGTACACAGCGGGGTTCGAACTGCACCGCTGTGCGATGGGGTACGCGCAGACGGCCGGCGTGCATGGTGGCTACTACAGTCCCAGATACGTCGTGACTTCGTCGGAAGATTCGTTGGAGAATGTGCGTGAGGGGACGTTGAGGTGAGTGGTTGGGTTGGTGGCCATTTCATTCCGCCTTTGTTTCAGTACGTTTGCTGGGCGCGGGATAGACAAGGCACATGCGTGGCGGATAAGCCTGTGACTAACCTTGGAAGTTGTGTCGCAAGATGTGCGGGATGAGATGTGTTGAGGTGTGTTTGCTTCTTCGCCATTCCCTCTTGCTGTGCATGCACGTCGTCGGCGTAGACGCCTTGTGGTGATAGAGAGTGAATGCAGTTTTCTTGCCATGACAACGTTCCGTCTACGGCAATACGTATTGACGCATGCCTTCCCAATGCAAATGACATGGATGTGCATGTGACATGGTAATGCGCGTGACATGGTAATGCGCGTGACATGGTAATGCGCGTGACATGGCAATGCGCGTGACATGGCAATGCGCGTGACATGGTAATGCGCGTGACATGGTAATGCGCGTGACATGGTAATGTGCGTGATGTGGTAATGTGCATTACATTGGAATACGCGTGACATGGAAATGCGCGTGCGCGTGCCATGGTAATGCTCCTGACACGGCAATGCGTGTGACATGGTAATGCGCAAGACATGGCATTGCGCATGCCATGCTCCCCACCTCCCAACACACACACACACACACACACACACACACACACACACACACACACACACACACACGCACGCACGCACGCACGCACGCAC
>SZWC01003447.1:118687-131216 GCA_023375785.1 Penium margaritaceum
CGCCTCTGGGATCCCTCCCGGCACTGCATCGTTGAGTCCCGGGATGTCGTATTCTTCGAGGACCTGTTTCCTCGCGACCTCATTCACTCCGGCTCGTCCGTGTCTATCCCGTCGCGTGGGGGAGTGGTGAGTCCGTCCTCCATCTTGCCGCTTCCGGGTGACACATCCCTCAGTCCCTCTCAGCCGGTAGCATCAGTCGTGCCCACATGTCTCTCTGAGCCGGCAGCCCCATTCGCGTCTGCTGGTCCCTCCGGCCCAACAGACCCAGTCGTGTCTGCTAGTCCCTCTCGGCCGGCAGCCCCAGTCGTGTCCACTGGTCCCTCCGGGCCGGCAGCCCCAGACGCGTCCGCTGGTCCCTCCGGGCCGGCAGGCCCAGTCGTCTCCGCTGGTCCCTCCGGGCTGGCAGCCCCAGATACGTCCACTGATCCCTTCGGGCCCGCAGCCCCAGACGCATCCGCTGGTCCCTCCGAACAGGCAGACCCAGTCGCGTCCGATGGTCCCTCCGGGCCGGCAGCCCCAGTCGCTTCCTCCAGTCCCTCCGGGCCGGCAGCCCCGGTTGCGTCTGCCGGTCCTTCCGGACTGGCAGCCCCAGTTGCGTTCGCTTGCCCTTCCGGGCCAGCAACTCCAGTCTCGTCCACTGGCCCCTCCGAGCCAATAGCTCCAGTCGCTTCCACTTGCCCATCAAGGCCAGCTGCCCTGGTTGCATCCGCTGGCCCCTCCGGGCCGACAACCCCGTTTGCCCCCATTGGTCCGTCGGACTCAGTGCCATCTCCTGCCCTGCCACGCTACACACGTGGCCCAGGCGGCAGCCTTCGACCCAGACGGTCGGTGAGCGCGCAGACTGTCGCACCGTGCTCTGTGGCGCCTCGACCCCCCGTGGCTCAACGTGTCTCCTCCACTCCCATGGTCGTGAGTGGGGACCCTGGTACCAAGGTCCTTAGCTTGACCACCTCGGCCATCATTGCAGACCTGCACTCGGGCTCCACACTGGGCTACGCCATGCTTCATCACAAGCATCGGCACACTGTCGTGGCTACACTCGCGCACATCCCCCCTGGGGCTCGAGATATACACGCTCTCTCGGTTCGCTCCACGGCACGACCGGAGGACCCCGCCACCCTGCGCGAGGCATGAGCCTCTCCTGAGGCTGCACACTGGGACGCTGCCTGTGCCGATGAGTTCGCTGCTATCCGAAAGCACCATGTGTACGACCTCGTCGACCTTCCTCTAGGACGGAAGGCCATCGGCGCCAAGTGGGTCTTTCGGCGCAAGTGGAAACCCGACGGGTCCTTGGACAAATACAAGGCACGCCTGATAGCCAAGGGATTTGCCCAGATTCCTGGGGTCGATTACGACCAGATCTTTGCCCCAGTTGGCCGGCTCTCACTAGCTGGGCTCTCTTTAGCCTGGTCACCCAGCATGGGTCGGAGCTGCATCAGATGGATGTGAGCAACGCTTTTCTCCATGGTTCACTGGAGGGTGAGGAGCTCTACATGGTGCAGCCCCCAGGCTTTGACGATGGCACTGGGAGAGTCTGGCAACTGCGTAAGGCCCTCTATGGCCTGAAGCAGCCGCCTCGGTGCTGGAACAAAGAAATCAGCAGCACACTCCTTCGAGGTGGACTGCAGCGCAGCACCGCTCACCCCGCACTGTTTGCCAGTCCGCGAGACCAGACTTTTGCCGTTGTTCTGGTTTACGTCGACGATCTCCTCATCGTGTCGCCAGACACGGCGGCCATCCAGCGTGTCAAGGACTTGCTGCACGCCGCCTACCAGATGAAGGATCTTGGATCTGCTAGAGTCTTCCTGGGCATGGAGCTCGAGCATGATCGCTCCTAGGACGTCCTTCACATCCACCAGGCCGCCTATGTGCAGACTCTGTCCACCCGCTTTGCGGAGGACCTACCACTCGTGCCGAGCGCATCCTCACCCATGTCACCCGATGGCGAGGTGAAGCTCAAGAGTCCTGACCAAGCTTTTGTGGGGGAGCCAGTTGACGTGACCACGTACCTGCGAGTCATCGGGTCACTGATGTTCCTGGCGACGACGAAGCGCCCAGAGATCGCGTTCGCCGTCAACCTCGTGGCCAAGTTTTCTCAGGAGCCGTGTCACCTCCACTACGAGGCCACGATCACAGTACTGCGCTATGTCGTCTCGACTCCTCGGCGAGGCCTCATGTTCCGCCGTCAACCGTCCGTTGTCGTAGTGGGCTACACTGACAGTGACTCGGCCGACAGTCCGGACGGTATGAGTCGCACAGGCTGGATCTTTCTGATCGGCGGCAGAGCTGTGTCCTGGCGCAGCGGCAAGCAGGGGTGCATTGCACGTAGCACTGCTGAGGCTGAGTACATTGCTCTTGGCTTAGGCGCGTGTGAGAGTGTGTGGTTGTGTCGTTTGATGTCCGAGTTGCGTCAGCTTGTCGCATCCATCACGTTGCATTGTGACAATGAGAGTGCCATGGCCATCGCCGACAATGACGGCGTGCATCACACACGCACGAAGCACATCAACGTTGAGTATCACTACGTGCGTTCGTTGTTGCATGACGATAGCATCAACATTGTGTGGGTTGACACAGCACGGCAGTTGGTTGACTTCTTGACCAAGGCACTGAAGCGCGACTCATTCAAGAAGGCTGTGAGTTCGGTCGGCATGCGTCCGTGAGTGGATCTCTTTGTCCCTGCTTGCATCTCTGTGTGGCCTGGGGGAGTCTGGTCGTTGACTGTGTCTCTGCCCGCACATGTGCACTACGCCTATGAGTCATGGGGGAGTGTTGGTTTTCACACATCTCTCATTGTACTCTGTTGTGTCCTCCCGGGTTGTGTACATCGGTGTGCAGATAACTGACGGCGAGACTCGACGCTGCTGGAGTGTCGCTCGGTGGAGCCGACGGGCGCTGAGGCCCACGCACTGTTTGCTGGAGCCGCCTCCCTCCGGCGATGCGCTCAGCTCCATCGGCAGGCCTCCCGGCGGTCGGGCCGCCGGCGGTCACCGCCACTGCAGATGCTGTTTCCATGCACCCAGCTCTGTTTCTGGTTGTGTCATTGCGTCTACAGCTCCATGCTGTGCCTAGGGTCCATGTCTCCTGCTGTGTGGCCCTGTTTGGCGTCACTGACTGTCATAGGCACTGCCCGGGTTCGGGCAGCCATAACTCTTTGCTGCTATTTTTCTAGCTGATTCTGACCACACGACTACGTTCGCAACGTCGGTGTTATGGTATGGTCTAGTTTTCAGGCAAAACGGACGACGCCCGGGTTTTGGGCTGTCGGGCGTCTGACAGGGCTCACCTCGAAAACCCTGCCTGCCAGGAAATAGGTCTAGGACTATTTCTGATCGGCTGGTTAGCTGAGTAACAAGTTCTACACTAGTGGCGGGGAGCTAGAACTTGGAGGGGTCTCCCATTGTTGCTCATTCTTCATTGTTAATCAGTTACTTTCAGTTTCCAGCTGCTTTCTGGCGCTAACACTGGCACGCGCACTTCTGAGTAACAAACCCAGAGCTTCCAGACTTAGTCTCTAGAGCAGCAGACTAAGGGGGCAGCAGACTTAAGCAACGAGCGTGGAAGCCCGCACGCTGCATCAACGACACTGCTACTCCAACCTGCTGCCTAGTATTTCTGTCTCGTAGTAATACACTAAGGACGGGTTCAGACATGTTATCTGCCTTGGAAGCGAATTTTGCTCGACGTTCCCCTCTTGTCCGATGAGAAGTCTTCGGTCGAGCCACGTCCTTGCTTGCGATTTCCGGTATTTGTTAAGAAAAAACCCTGGTTGCTACGCAAAGTTTGTCAGATATGAACCTTTTTCTCGGAATAGGAGCCGGTTCCGCAAGAAAAATAACCCTGTTGTCCGGACGCGGCAGAAGTGCAGGAAACAAAAACCTAAAAAAAATGCGATGAGCTGCCGGTGGACAAAAACGTCGACCGCAGACAGAATTGCCCTCACTGAAGTCCTTGTGCAGCGGATTTTCTGACGTCAGCGCAGATTCTTGACTACCGAACCGATTGTATTGGGTTACTACGTAATCCCAAAAATATTTATTTTGATTTGCCCATGAAATCCTGAAATAATTCCTTGTTGTTTAGGCAAATCAGGTTCAAAAATCTGATGAAAAACTAGTGGCATTGGTTGCACGTAGGCGTGCAACGGGGTTACCTAAAAATACACTGTGGCCGAGTTCAAACATGTTTTCTTCCTTGGAAGCGAATTTTGCTCGACATTCCCCTTTTGTCCGAGAAGTCATTGGTCAAGCCACATGCTTGCTTGCAATGTCTGGTACTTGTTTCGGAAAAAAAAAAACCCTGGTTGCTACGCGAAATTTGTCCGATTCGCACGTTTTTCTCGGACTGGGAGTTGCTTCCGCAACTAGAGATCCTGTCATCCGAACGTGACAGAAGTGCAGGAAAAAAACCTCGAAAATACGGAATGAGCTGTCGGTGGACAAAAATGCCGACCGCAGACAGAATTTCCCTCACGGAAGTCCTTGTCCAACGGATTTTCTGACATCAGAGGAGATTCTTGGCTACCGAACCGATTGCATTGGGTTACTACGTAACCCCAAAAATCTCATGTTCGCCAATACGCTAGGAATAAAACATGAGCAACAGCACAATTTAGTTACGGCTGACCGACAAGAAGGGTCCGGCCATATGAGCTGGCATGCCACATGAGCCTGCGAGGCACCCTTTTTTTTGTGTGTGTGGCTTAGAGTGCCTTGGAGGTGAGGGAAGCTCTGGTGCACCCTTGAGGGTCTTTAATAGAAAAGACACATCTCTGGTGGGGGCTTACGACCACCGGTCTCGTCCCATGTCCCATCTCTGGCCATTAATGTGGTCTGCCAGCCTCCTCCCATGTGTACGCATGTCAAAGATTTCGGAAAACGAGCTCACGTTGAGAGTTTTTTTTCTTCACTACAAAAGCTGGAGGAGAGCTCACAGTCAGCTTGGAATTTCAGAAGGAATCCACCTAAATCCAGTACAATCTTTTAGGGAACTCGTGGGCGAACTGAAATAAAGTTTTGAACGAATATGGGTGACAGTATGGCACGGGTTCTTTTGTGACGTCATTCTTTTTGTCTCACAAAAATAACAGTGTCTATGGCATCCAAACATCTTATATCTCGAGAGAAAAAGCAACAAATACATGAACTAGGACTCAAGTATTATATGAAGCCTCAGGCCGTGCCTAAATTTTCAAAGTTTCTGGTTAGCAAAATGGTATATCTACCGATCAATGATATTGGTGACCTAAAATCTTGTGCCCACAATAACATTGTTGTTGCCAATGTTGATGTGTTTTAAGTACTTCACAACATTGCCAAAATCATACCCATAGGAAAGCTGATGAGGAGGGAACTATGATGCATAAAAAAGAAAGTATGCCATCCGGGTCTCGGACAAACTCATTAAAAAAAGAGGGAATCAGAGTAATGGAATTATCCAGGTGCAAATTCATCCCTTCCGTGAACCTCAGCCATTGCAAGCAGTTGTCAGCTTGCCTCCACAAATTTTAACAACATCAGAACCCTGGCATTTCTTGGTCATATCGACAATCGAAAAGGACAACAATTAAAATTTGCTAACATGGGAAATGGTCTCACCATCTCCAAAGAAGAACAAGTCCAATCTTGTACATCTTGCTTCAAAGCGAAGCTGACACATCAAACATTCCCTACCATAACAAAGACTGCCTTTATGAAGTAGTTACACATTGTCCACATGGATATCTGTAGAATCTTTTTCACGTCTACCAATAGACACGAATACATTGTGATATTTGTTGACGAAGCTAGTACCTGTGAACATTTGCACTCGTGAGCCGTAATGCTTTTGCGGAGACATCATGCAATTTTTTTATGTGATCGGCCCAGCAAGTTGAACAAGAAGCCATCAACTAAGCTCGAATTATTTGTTTGCAAAAACCAATCAACGATGCATTTGTGAACTTACTGAAAACAATATGACATAAACCACATACTCCACAGTACAAAACTTTCACAAAACGCCACACTTTGATTGTTCAAGAAATGTTCAAGGCCATGCTACTTTCAGCACAATTCCAAAACTCTTGGTGGAAATCATTGTTTGAGCAATCAAAGTTATAAAAAATTAACTTTCCACATTCAGTCTATCAGGAATAACAACTACGTAAACAGTATGGCCAAAGTTGAAGCTTGACATCATCATTCTTTGAACCTTGAACTGCATGACTCTCTATCACATTTTTTAAACAAAAATGACACCCATTGGACAACATTTCTGCCTGGGGGATTCACAACTATCAAAGTGAAACACAAAAGGTCTGGACAATATACAACACAAAAACCCGCCATGTTCTCGACAACTTTGACATTGTTTTCTACCAAAATCTAACCTAGAATACCTGGATGGAGACACAGGCAAAGCTATTAGGAGAAAGCATTCATTACAAGCAACAGTCTTCTTTTATCTTTAGAAGAGATGGAAAAAAAGAATAACTTATAGAGAAAATGCTGCAACATTCACACGACAAAATGAGGGAGGTGATAACGACTATCACGATGAACTGTGACAGCCATCACCTCACAATCAGTGAAGAAATTAATCAGAAAAACAACAAGCAACGTGGGAATCTTCTCGTGGAGGGGGTTAACAATGGGCGCAATGGGAGGAGGCTTGGGGATTCACGCACCAAACGACACTTTAACTTTTGGTACTTAAAAAACCTCCTGAAACAGCAAGCCCAAAAATCAACATAACAGATCCCACAACATTACTCACAACTTGCATAATGGACCGGGAAGAAACACCTGCTTGGCACCCTTTCCTACCAAAAACCTCGCCGCACTCATAACATCAAAGGACCTACCACCAGAAACATCCATCATCACGGAGGCTCTTTTCAGCCCCCACACTGAAAACAAAAGCAAAGAGACTACAACAGCCTTATGGACTAAGGCATCTAGAAACTTTGTGGAGCCCTCAGGATGACAAACTGCTAGACTGAAGTGGGGTTCTGGGTCAAAGAAAAAGCATATGACAGTCTTCACAGGTTCAAAGCCCGATTCATTACCAGGGGCTTCACACAAATGCCAAGAACAACTTCTTTGACACTTACGGTCCAATGAGTCGTTAAACTCTCAAAAGTTAAAAGCTTGTGAGAATCTATGGGCTCAACCAGAGCCTGCTCCTCTGGTTTAGAAAACTAGGTAAATGTCTCAACGACCTTCAACTTTCAACCTTCTCAACCGTCTCTTCTTATGACAACTGCCTCTTCCCACATCAAGGCACTGCAATTTCATCACCAGACTGATATTTGCTCATTTATTTCAATTTCATTCTCATCCTTGAGTGAAGCAACGACCACACAACAACAACGTAGTCAATATCAAAGTCATGCCAGGCTTCAGGTTTTACCTCAGCATGAACATTAATCATAATTGCTAGTTTTGTACCATCCACCTCAGACAAGATACATCTCCTATTGCTCTTTAGATTTTTAGTTTCCTTTCGTTCTAAGATCCATGATTTAGATGAAAATCTGTGTTTTGACACAATCTGGTGGTAAAAGATGGTCGAATTCGACCATCCTTGGTACTTGATTGCAATGAACCAAGCTAGGTCATGTCCTCATACGCTTGTTAATTCAACATACATAAAGGGAATGGGTGAAGGACTATGCACACAATTGAGTGTTGGCTGTCCTTGTAACTATTTCAAATGAAACTCATGCTCCATTCATAAAGCTCTGTCACATGTTCAACGACAATGAAAATTATCAGAATTTCTTTCATGGAGGACTAGGACACACCAAGAAAATATTCAAATGAATTAACATCATGTACAATTACTATGAAATCCCACGATCCTTATGATTGAATAGACGTAGGCTCACCTGACAACACAAGTTATCTTTTATGCATCAGATTCCTCATGCTGGCGACAAGCCACACCCAACCTGATCCACAGATTACATTCGATGTCTTGCTACATACAATTAGACCTTCCTTTATAAATGTTTAAAGAACTAGATTATGTCAAAATTTTCATAAAGAAACATGAATCCTACAACTTGTTCACGACACTGATGCTTTTCTTAAGCTGTAATTCTACATGAACACTTAATTTGAGGGCCATATTGAAGATCGATCCAATATCATAGGCTGCAATGGCAGACTTGGGAGAACGACCATCTCTTGGCCTAGTAAGACGCAAACCCATGTCATCATCAGCAATATCGAAATGGATTACATGGCGGCCACAAAGGCAGCTCTATGAACTACCTACTTATGAAACCTTTAAAAGACATTGGTTTCTTGCAACATATCCCTGCATCCCTGTTCATGGAAAATTAATCAACCTGACAGACTTGACACAGTTCAACAGCCTCATCAAGAAAATCAATGTTAAGGTTACCCGATTTTCTCTAACACCAAATCTCACTGGGACGGTTCTTTCCATTCACGGAAAACATCAGATTTCTCTTTTTCATACAAAGAGCATCAACAAGGAAAAAATTCACTCTGAAGCTGGCGTATTGGACTATAGGGTGAAGGTCAGCTCAATTCCACTGCAATGTTGATGTGAGTATCCTTCTTTAGGGATTACAAACCCGTATTCAATGCGAACGGCCTCTCACAAACCTGGAACAACCAATTGTGGATGAACACACAGGACCTCAGCAGATGCTTGTGGATACATGGGAATACATACCTTCGAATACATGGGTGTCCCATCTTGACAAGGCTCCAGTTGCATTCTGCAACTGGAGCCTTGTCAAGATGGCGAGCTCCCCCCCTGGTTCACCTTGCCCTGGAGCCTTTTGAGGTTCCTCGAGCCAAGAAAACGAATGATAGGCCTGAAGGAATCAGTATGGGATGATGGTGCAGGCTACCAAGCTCTCTCGTATTTATGGTGGAATTTGAGGACTCCGATGAGCCTCCTCATAAACCTAGGGACGAAGTTGGGGCTTCATGGATCTTAGTTATGGAGGCTATCTGTAAATCTCAACACACCAATGCAAACAACCATCCAGAAATCATGCTCCGGGTACTTCACCAACGACTTGGCAACACTCTGGCTTCATCTCCACTGATTGGGTCGGTGTTCAAAACCTCCTCTGACTGCAGTAACAATTCAGGTTCAAATCTGTCATCAAACCTGGCCGCAGTATTTCTGGATGCCAAAGCGGTTTATCCGATTCACCCCACGAAGATAGGACCACATCCAGTGGTTGAAAACAGCAAACAGCTAGCCGCTGAGCCAATGATCTGCGACCTCGGTCGCCCGCATATGGTATGTGGGTGACCGGTCGACCGGAAGCTCGACCGCTGAGCCAATGATCTGCGACCTCGGTCGCCCGCATATGGTATGTGGGTGACCGGTCGACCGGAAGCTCGACCGCTGAGCCAATGATCTGCGACCTCGGTCGCCCGCATACCATGTAGGCGACCGGTCGACCAGAAGCTCGATGGCCGACCGGCCACTCATGCGGTTTGCAGTTTCCATGGAAATGAGGTAGAGTTAGTAAAAACAGTTTTATACACTATAAGATGTGTGTATGGAGGGAAGCAGTGTGATATGAAGGTTCTAGGAAGTTGTGCTTTATTAGAGAGTGTTATAGTGATTGAGTTAGAGGTCGCTGACTGGGTTGTATGTTGGAAGAGCAGTGTTCAAGGTGAAAATGCATGTGGGATGTGCATGTGCAAGTGTATGGATGATCAACAGTTCTGTGAATGTATGTGTACACTTGTGTAACGAGATAGACGTGGACGAGAGGGGAGGGGGAGGAGGTTGCTGGATGAGAGTGCATATGGGGAGTGTATGTGGAGGTGTTGGGAGATATGAGTGTAGTGTGTATGGAAAATTTCACTAGTGTGAAATGTAGTTGGGAGAATTTTAGTGTCAAGTCAATTTGGGTTTTGGGGATGAAAGTGTAAGTGGGGAGTGTTCTTGGAGGTGCACCTTTAGACCAACTAGTTTTACATATATATTTATAATTTTGTAAGGCTTTGAATGATTGAAGCAAGTTGTTTATAGAAGGTGCTAGATTTTTGTGGAAGTGTATGTGCCGAGTGCATGAGGAGGTGTGTAAACAAATGAGTGTGGCATGGATGAGTGAAATCATTAGTGCAGAAAGTTCTAGGTTGAATGCTAGATGGGAGGGGTTTAAATGGGTTATCCGCAAGATAGTTCTACTCACTAGTGTAAGAATTTTTGTTCAACCAAGACGAGTGTGGAAAGTAGGGGTTGTGTAGTGGTAGTGTGTATGATGAGTATGTGAGGAGGTGTTCAAGAAATTGCGTGTGGCATGAGTAAATGTTATCATTAGTGTAGAATAGTTTAAAAAATGAAATTGTAGTTACAATGAAAGTTGTTCCTCCTTTAGCAATTTTCCCAAAAAATGTGACACATACATTTGTGGCAGTAAAATGCTAAGAGATGCAGTTTAACGATCATTAACATAGAATAAACCTCGATAAAACATCCGAAAATTCCAAACCATAATTCATGTTCTAAAAATTCCAACATTTTTAAGAACAATTAGGTGACGTACTCTGGGATCACTGGGCCCGTGTTGGTCAGGCTTGAAATTTGTTTCATGCTTTTTTTGGAGAAAATGTTGAAAGGCACCGAGCAAAACATTCGGTCAAGGCTAGACATATTTGATGTATTCAGTGACTCGATTCTCCCCTCACAGCCTATACCCCCACAATCCCTTGCGAGTGCACGTGGGGAGAGTATAGGATGGTGCACGACACGACGAACGTACGTACGGCACAACCATGCACTTGTGTATATCTACTTATGCAAGTTCTCTGAATTTTTTAGATCATTCTTGTGTATCGATCTCGTCGATGTGTTCTTCGAAGTTTGTACACTTCCATTTGTACCCGGCATCTGTCTAATTGCTGACAGGGGAGGGATCCGGTCCCGACTTCTTGAGGTCCCGTCGGCCCCCCTCCAGCTCACAAGTGCATGCGGTGACATCATGCGGAAGTTCACGTCAAACACCGTGCATGAGACAATAAAATGCAACCTAGTGTGTGTTTTGTCGTGAAAATGTTGAGCTGTCGATGCATCTCAATGGACCAGCCATGTCTGTCGATCACAATACATAATAAATGAGTGTCAGATCTACCCATGTTAGCTTCACATCGTGACCTCCTTGCAAGCGTCAGCCCTATGATCTGTCTTGTTCTCTTTATCGGACGGCCTTCAGCAACAAATCACTTAAGGTCAAGTGTGGAGAAAAGTCCAGGATCGGTTCCGGTTGATCCTCGGTGGCAACTGACCTTCACTGGCAGAAAACCGACTAAAGCAACGTCAGTATTCGGGAAGGGGAAGGGGGGGAGGAGATGTGTCAAAAGTTGGAAACTAACACCATGCAGTGGCCGTAATCAGCCTGCCACATGTACAAATTGAACTACCAACAGCAGCCAGCCAATCGCTCTAGTACATTTGAAGGTGGGATCCATGTGTCTCTCAAACGTCCCACCTTCCCCATCCCTCCGATTCTCAATATTAGTGAGGTCAGGTATCGAACTATGCCAACGGCCGGTCTGTTACTAACGTGTCCCAGTGCACAAAAATTATTATGCTCGACATGCGGCATTCGATGAGGCCGAAAGGAGAGATAGTATAATACTGGTTGACCGTAAAGCCTTGTATCGAACGAAACGTCGATGCGACACATCAATAGAGATCTTAATATCGGCGGTCAGAATATTTCATAATAGCCATATCAACGGCCTGAATGTTTGGAACCTTACTGTGCACTAGTGAACATTTGCTTGTCATTCACGTTGTTTTTTACGTAAAACTCTGCGTACACTTGCCTCATGTACTCCAGCCCGAGTGGGCTAGTGAATGAAACCGGATGCCTCACTCCCCTCCCTCCCTGACCACCAGTAAAGTGACACCGTGATTGCAAGTGCACAATCCTCATACTAAACGTTGGAGAACTCTGAGCACAATTTCATTTCGGAACCTGCGTGGAAATTTCAAAGAGGAGACATCACTTATGAACTTCACAGCAATACATGCGTACTCAGTGTGGTGCACCCCCTAATACACTCCCCATGTACACTCCCAGGGGGGGGGAGACATGTGAGAGAACCGAAACCAAATTCTGGTATAAACCGAGTCTTTTGGTCTGAACAAGGATGTTAACTATGTGTCTTCCAGGGCCTTTAAGGTGTCGAAAGAAATGGAGTGAAGCACATTGCAAAAACATCAAGACAAAAATAGGTCACGTGAATTTCTCATACCAGAATGAGCTTCTGGAGATGTTCATAACGAATAAAATATTATCAAGAGTTCGATATGAAATTTGTACTATTTCCCGAGATTAGAGACCGATTTTTTTAATGGACATCTGTATTTACATGTATTGATCATCCTTTGTAAATCCGCATTTCTATCATAAGAAATATGCCAAAAAGAGAAACTTCACAAATTTCTCATCGATTATTTCCTGTAGAGATAGACGAAACTTCCAAGATATTCAATTCAATGTGAGAGTGCTTTCTGAACAAGTCTGTGGATTTTTTTT
>SZWC01003447.1:140104-153029 GCA_023375785.1 Penium margaritaceum
GCTGCCCCCTCAGTCTGCTGCTCTAGAGTCTAAGTCTGGAAGCTCTGGGTTTGTTACTCAGAAACGCGCGCGCCAGTGTTAGCGCCAGAAAGCAGCTGAAAACTGAAAGTGACTGATTAGGAATGAAGAATGAGCAACAATGGGAGACCCCTCCAAGTTCTAGCTCCCCCCCACTAGTGTAGAACTTGTTACTCAGCTAACCAGCCAATCAAAATATAGTCCTAGACCTATTTTCTGGCAGGCAGGGTTTTCTCGGTGAAGCCCTTCCAGACGCCCGACAGCCCAAAATCCGGGCGTCGTCCGTTTTGCCTGAAAACTGGACCATACCATAATACCGACGCTGCAAACGCAGTCGTGCAGTCAGAATCAGCTAGAAAAATAGCAGCAAAGAGATATGGCTGCCCGAACCCAGGAAGTGCCTACGACAGTCAGCATGCAAAAGAGGGCCATACAGCAGGAGACATGGACCCTAGGCACCGCATGATGCTGCAGATGCAATGCCACAACCAAACACAGCGCTAGGTACGTGCAGACAGCATCTGCAATGGCAGTGACCTCCGGCGGCCCGACCGCTGAGGAGGCCTGCTGATAGAGCTGAGCACATCGCCAAAGGGAGGAGGCTCCAGCGAAGGGTGAGTGGACCTCAGCGTGTGCCGGCTCCACCAAGCGACACTCCAGCAGCGTCAAGTCTCACCGTCAGTCAGCTGCACACCGATGTACACAAGTCGGGCGGACACAACAGAGTACAATGAGAGATGCACGAAAACCAACACTCCCCCATGACTCACAGGCGTAGTGCACATTTGTGGGCAGAGACACAGTGAACGACCAAACTCCCCCAGGCCAGGCACAAATGCAAGCAGGGACAGAGAGAGTCACTCACGGATGCATGCCGACTGAACTCATAGCCTTCTTGAACGATTCGCGCTTCAGTGCCTTGGTCAAGAAGTCAGCCAACTGCCGCACTGTCTCAACCCACACGATGTTGATGCTGCCCTCATGCAACAACGAACGCACATAGTGATACTCAACGTAGATGTGCTTTGTGCGTGTGTGATGCATGCCGTCATTGTCGGCGATGGCCATGGCACTCTCATTGTCACAATGCAACGTGATGGATGCGACAGACTGACGCAACTCAGACAACAGACGACACAACCACACACTCTCACATGCGCCTAAGCCAAGAGCAACGTACTCAGCATTAGCAGTGCTGCGTGCAATGAACCCCTACTTGCCACTGCGCCAGGACACAGCTGTGCCGCCAATCAAAAAGATTCAGCCTGTGCGACTCTTACCGTCCAGACTGCCGACCCAGTCACTGTCGGTGTAGTCCACTACAACAACAGATGACTGACGGAGGAACATGAGACCTCACCGAGGAGTCGAGACGACATAGCACAGTACTTAGATCGCGGCCTCGTAGTGGAGGTGACGCTGCTCCTGAGAGAACTGGGCCAGGAGGTTGACGAAGAACGCGATGTCTTGGTGCATTGTCGTCGCCAGGAACATCAGTGACCCGATGACCCGCAAGTACGTGGTCACGTCAACTGGCTACCCCACAATAGCTGGGTCAGGACTTTTCAGCTTCACCTGACCATCGGGTGACATGGGTGAGGATGCGCTCCGCACGAGTGGCAGGTCCTCCAAAAAGCGGGTGGACAATGTCTGCATATAGGCGGCCTGGTGGATGTGCAGGAAGCCCTGGGAGCGATCATGCTCGAGCTCCATGCCCAGGAAGACTCTGGCAGATCCAAGATCCTTCATCTGGTAGGCGGCGTGCAGCAAGTCCTTGACACGTTGGATGGCAGCCGTGTCTTACGACGCAATGAGGAGATCGTCGATGTAAACCAGAACAGCGGTGAAAGTCTGGCCTCACGGACTGACAAACAGTGCGGGGTCAGTGGTGCTGCGCTGGAGCCCACCGCAAAGGAGCGTGCCGCTGATTTCTTGGTTCCAGTACCGAGGCGACTACTTCAGGCCATAGAGGGCCTTACGCAGTCGCCAGACTCTCTTAGTGCCATCGTTGAAGCCTGGGGGCTGCACCATGTACAGCTCCTCACCCTCTAGTGAACCATGGAGAAAAGCGTTGCTCACATCCATCTGATGTAGCTCCCACCCATGCTGGGCGACCAGGTTGAAGAGCGCCCGGCTAGTGGAGAACCGGCCAATTGGGGCAAAGATCTGGTCGTAGTCGACCCCAGGAATCTGGGCAAATCCCTTGGCTGTAAGGCGGGCCTTGTACTTGTCAAGGACCCGTCGGGCTTCCACTTGCGTCGAAAGACCCACTTGGCGCCGATGGTCTTCCGACCTGGAGGAAGGTCGACGAGGTCTTACACATGGTGCTGTCGGATAGCGGCGAGCTCATCGGCGCAGGCAGCGTCCTAGTGTGCGGCCTCAGGAGAGGCTCGTGCCTTGCGCAGGATGGCTGGGTCCTCTGGGCGTGCTGTGGAGCAGACTGAGAGAGCGTGTGTATCTCGAATCCCAGGTGGGATGCGCGCCAGTGTAGCCACGACAGTGTGCCGATGCTCGTGATGAAGCATGACATAGCCCAGTGCAGAGCCCGGGTGAAGGTCTGCAATGGTGGCCGAGGTGGTCAAGCCAAGGGCCTTGGTGTCATGGGTCCCCACTCACGACCGTGGGAGTGGAGGAGACATGATGGACCACAAGGGGTCGAGGCGCCACGGAGGGCGGTGCGACGGTCTGTGCGCTCACCGATGGTCTGGGTCAGAGGCTGCCGCATGGGCCACGTGTGTAGCGTGGCAGGGCAGGCGATGGCACTGAGTCCGACGGGCCAATGGAGGCGGACGGGGTTTCTGGTCCGGAGGGGCCAGCGGGCGCGACGGGAGCTGTTGGCCCGGAGGGGCCAGTGGACGAACCTGGGGCTGCCAGTCCGGAGGGACCGGCGGACGCGACTGGGGCTGCCAGCCCGGAGGGACGAGTGGACGCGACGGGGGCTGCCGACCCGGAGGGGCCAGCGGACGCGACTAGGGCTGATGGCCCGGAGGGACCAGCGGACGCGACTGGGCTGCCGGCTCACAGGGACCAGTGGACACGACTGGGGCTGTCGGTTCAGAGGGACCAGTGGACACGACTCGGGCTGCCGGCCCGGAGGGACCAGCGGACACGACTGGGGCTGCCGGCCCGGAGGGACCAGTGGACACGACTGGGGCTGTCGGTTCAGAGGGACCAGTGGACACGACTCGGGCTGCCGGCCCGGAGGGACCAGCGGACACGACTGGGGCTGCCGGCCCGGAGGGAGCAGCGGACACGACTAGGGCTGTCGGCTCAGAGGGACCAGTAGACACGACTGGGACTGCTGGCCCGGAGGGACCAGTGGACGTGACTGGGGCTGCTGGCCCGGAGGGACCAACGGACACGACTGGGACTGCTGGCCCGGAGAGACCAGTGGACACAACTGGGGTTGCCGGCTCGGAGGGACTAGCGGACACGACTGCGGCTGCCGGCTCAGAGGGACCAGAAGACACGACTAGGGCTGCCGACCCGGAGGGACCAGCGGACGCGACTGGGGTTGCTGGCCCAGAGGGACCAGCTGACGCGACTGGGACTGCTGGCCCAGAGGGACCGGCAGACGCGACTAGGGCTACTGGCTCAGAGGGACTGAGGGATGTGTCACCCGGAAGCGGCAGGAAGGAGGACGGACTCACCACTCTCCCACGCGACGGGATAAACACGGACGAGCCGCAGCGAATGAGGTCGCGAGGAAACAAGTCCTCGAAGAAGAGGGCATCCCGGGACTCGACAATGCAGTGCCGGGAGGGATCCCAGAAGCGCCAGGCCTTGGACTAACGAGAGACACCGAGAAAGGTGCAGGGACGTCTGCGGGGGGCAAGCTTGCTGCCCTGTTACGGGACGGGCAGCCACACAATGGCCACGCAGCCCAACACGCGAGCCGGGCGGGGGTCAGCTCGCTGATCGCACAAATGCTGGTACGGCGTGGACTGGCGGGGAAGGGGATCGTGGGGAATCCGGTTCCAGACCCAGGTCATGTAGGCCATGGCTTCAAAATAGAAGCCATCGGAGAGACCGGACTTGACCCGCATGGTGCGGACGGCATCGGCCATGGTACGGTTCCACTATTCAAAGACACCGTTCTGGACGGGCGTATAGGGCGCGGATGGAAGACAAAGGGTACGTGGACCTATGCATCTTCCCCTGAGCGCAATCAATGCCCTCAATGGTACATGGGAGGGGGAAAGTCTCCGGGTTAAGGCCCTTGGCCGGCTGGGTGCGCAGCATGCTGTCTACAACGGCAGAGTGGACGTGGCAGAGGCGGCGGTGCAAGAGGCTTGTGTGCTGAGGAGAAAGCGTACTGGTGACAAGCACATGGCCTGTGGCGGCCGATGGGAAGGAGACGAAAGGAGATGTGGAGAGGCAAGGTACATGCCACAGGTTGCCACGGGTGGTGGCGTGTAGTACGACAAGACCAGACGGACGCAACAACACAGTGCCAACACCACGCGAGTGCACAACGTCCATGCTCATGCGGTCAAGGGCAGTGACGGAGAGGAGGTTGAGCTCAAGACCAGGGACGAAAATGACATTGGTCAGAAAGACGTCACCGGAAGGACCACGAAAACGAACGATGCCAACACCACGGACAGGCAACACCTGCCCGGAGCCTGTCCAGACACCGGAGACATCGCCTACAGGGTCGAGCATACTAAAGGCCTCACGAAAGGCCGTCATGTGATGCGTGGCCCCGGAGTCGATGATCCAGGTCTTGGCAGGGTCCTGGACTGGGGTCGCCATATCCCTAACGGTCACATGGCAGCAACCAGGGACGCGGACGCAGTGGAAGGAGACGCGAACCGAGACTTTCAATCGTCAAGCCATGCAACGTCGTCATGGGAAGGGGTAGTGGAGGCCATGGGAGTCGACGAGACAGACGAGGAAATGGGACACTACCGTAGCTCAGTCTCTTTCATGCATGGCTAGGCAGGAGAGCAGGAAGTGATGCAACTCGCACTTCCCTGGGGATGAGGGCGAGGCAGGCCGAGCTGGAGCGCGATGAACTGCTCCAACTGACGCTCACAGGAGGACGACCCGGGAGTGTAGACGGAGTGTGAGGTGACAGGGCCGGAGCCCGGGTAGAAGGAGGACCGTGCCGGCGTCGGCTGCTGCGGCGCTGGTGTCCGCTGGACTGGTGAAGCAACCAGAGTGGTGGATCTGCTGGATGAGGCCGAAGTGTCAGAGTCGGCGACAGCTACGACGGCAGAGGCGAAACGGCGCTCCCGCTGGCGACGCATGGTGGAGATGACGCACGCCTCGTCTGTCGGTAGAGGGCACGTGTACCACCCGTGCCCGGGCTGGCCACAGTTGTGGCAGACCAAGCCTCCACTGTTGGACCTGGTCGACGGTCGCTACTGCTGCTGCTGCGGACCCTTGCCTTTCTTGTTCCGACACATCTTCTTCCCCGACGACGAAGAGGTAACTGCGACGGGGGAGGCGACGACCACAGAGGCGACGACAGGGGAGGCGAGAGCCTCCGTGCGTTGGAGGCAAGACTCTAGACGAGCTTCCTCAATCCGGAGGAAGAGCTCTTATGCCCAGGGCATGAGGGTGCCCTGGGCCGCCATGGTGTAGAGGACGTCGTGAGAGTAATGGACGAAGACGTCCGTGTACGCGTCGGTGGCACCGCGCTTGATGGTGAGGAGCGCAGCCAGAGGGGGTGGGACAGTGGTCCCGAGGCGACAAAGGATGTCCTCCACCCGCTGCCAGTAGGAGGTGACCGTCTCGGTCTCCCCCATGTGTAGGGAGTTGAAGTCCCGCAGCAGGCGGCTGGTCTCAGCCTCGCTGGACAGGCAATGGTGACGAGTGAGGACGTGCCACGCGACTGTAGGGTCTGGGGTGGCGCCAGCGGTGAAGTCGCATAAGAAGGGCTCGAGGGCGAGGCGGGAAGTCAGAGGGGCGACAGGGACTAGAGCACGGACAGCACGACCAGCGTCATATAGCTGGTCGGCCAGGGTGGCGTCATATGGCAGGTTGTAGTATGCCCACAGGCCCTCACCCTGCGCCCAGATCCGGAAGCTGAGCTCCCAGCTCCGGAACTGCTCGCCGGCCTGAAGCGACGGCGGTGACGTCTCAAAGTCCTTTTGCCTGCGACCGGCACCCAGAGTGGGGCCAAGGACGGAGGTCACTGTCTGCCGCTGGCGCTGAGTCTGCTATTGCGCCAGGTAGTGCGTGGCAGCAGACACAGCTGGGCTGGCGTTTCCTGGAGGGATGAAGGATGGCGGCGCACAGTTGGCAGTGTGAGAGACCAACGGCTGTAGTACCGCAAGCTATTGCATCAGGGTAGCGAGCTGTTGCTGAAGAGCAGAGAGGGGATCCGGGTCAGGGTTGCCGCCAACAACGCCAGAGGGCTACTGTCGCTACTACTCCTACTGCTGTTGCTTTTGCTGCTATTGTTGCTACTACTGCTGCTACTCCTGCTATTGCTGCTGCTGCTGCTGCTACAGCAGCCGCTGCAAGAAATGGGGTGTGGGGCACCCCAAATAGAGGAGGAACCCTCCCCAGTGGGGCTACCAGCCATGGTTTGATGCCCTTTTTATTTTTTTTAATTTTTTTTGTGTGTGTTGCTGACATCAGCAGTGACGTCAACTGAGGGCGGTGGATGTCCTGCCCACCCTTAATTTTTCTTCCCCCTTCCCCTATCCTTTTTTGTCAGTTGATGACGTTAGCAGTGACGTCAATAGTGACATCAGCAGCGGGATGCTGACGTCAGCAGTGGTGGTTGTTGGGGCCACTGCCGTAGCTTCTACTACTGCTACTGCTGCTACAGCTGCTGCTGCTACTATAGCTGCTGCTGCTGCTACTGCTAGTGCTGTTGATGCTACTACTATTGGTGGTGGTGGTGCTGCTACTGCTGCTACAGCTGCTGCTGCTGTTGCTGCAGCTGTTGTTGCTGTAGCTGCTGCTGCTACTGCTGTTGCAGGTGCTGCTACTGCTACTACTGTGGCTGCGGCTGCGGCTGCTGTTGCTGCTGCTACTGCGACTGCTATTGCTATTGCTGCGGCTGCAGTTGCAGCAGCAACTGCTGCTGCTGCGGGCTGATGCGGCTGCTGTGGCTGCTGCAGCAGCTAGGGCAGCTGCTGCAGCCGCGGCAGCAAAGCTGGCGAGGTGGGATTTTTTTTCTCTTGTTTTTTTCTCTTTTGTCTATCAAAGCAGATAGCTGCCCACTGTTTGCTGCGGGCAGTGGGCTGCTGCTCGCTGGCAGCGAGCTGCTGCTCGCTACAACAGCGGGCTACTGCTCGCTGCTCGCTCACTACGGGCTGCGAGCAGCAGCAGCCGCTGCTGGCTGCTGCAAGCAGCTGCTGGCTACTACTATTGCGTTCAGCTTGCTCCTGTTGCGGCTCGCTGCTGCGGTTGCTGCAGCCTGCTGCTGCTGCTGCACGTTGCTGCAGTTGTTGCTTGCTGCTGCTGCTGCTCACTACTGCTGCGAGCTGCTACTACGGGATGCTGCTGCGGGATGCTGCTGCGGGCTGCTACTACTGCGAGTTGCTGCTGCGGGCTGTTGCGAGCTCTTGCTTCTGCCTGCTACTACTGTTGCATGCAGCTGCTGCTGGCTGCTGCTGCCATTGCTCGCTGCCGTTGCCTACGGCTGCCGCTGCTGCAGACTGCTGCTGCTGCGTGCTGGTGTCAGTCACTGCACCTTGGTGACATTGGAGCGTGCGTCGTCGCTCGTAGTTATCGGACGCGGCTTGCCGCTCACCTCCTCGTGCCATGCATGGGGATCAGCGCTGCCGAAAATCTTCGGCACCATTTCCCCTGGCCCAGTGGCCCTGGGAAAAAATCTGACGCCGCCACCAGGCGGGTCAATGCTGCCGGAAAAAATCCGGCAGCATTTCCCCTACATTGGTGCGTATGGGGGTCCGCCGGCGTTGTCTGGCACCTGTACGCCAGTCTTCTACTGCTGCTGCTACGCTCTGGCTCTGATACCAACCTAGAAAACCTAGGCAGTAGGTTGGGACAGCGGCGTTGTTGATGCAGCGTGCGGGCTTCCATGCTCGTTGCTTATGGCTGCTGCCTCCTCAGTCTGCTGCTCTAGAGTCTAAGTTTGGAAGCTCTGGGTTTGTTACTCAGAAACGCGCGCGCCAGTGTTAGCGCCAGAAAGCAGCTGAAAACTGAAAGTGACTGATTAGGAATGAAGAATGAGCAACAATGGGAGACCCCTCCAAGTTCTAGCTCCCCCCCACTAGTGTAGAACTTGTTACTCAGCTAACCAGCCGATCAAAATATAGTCCTAGACCTATTTTCTGCCAGGAAGGGTTTTCTCGGTGAGCCGTGCCAGACGCCCGACAGCCCAAAACCTGGGCGTCGTCCGTTTTGCCTGAAAACTGGACCATACCATAATACCGACGCTGCGAACACAATCGTGCGGTCAGAATCAGCTAGAAAAATAGCAGCAAAGAGTTATGGCTGCCCGAACCCAGGTAGTGCCTACGACAGTCAGCGATGCCAAACAAGGCCATACAGCAGGAGGCATGGACCCTAGGCACCGAATGATGCTGCAGACGCAATGCCACAACCATACACAGCGCTAGGTGCGTACAGACAACATCTACAGTGGCAGTGACCGCCGGCGGCCCGACCGCCGAGGAGGCCTGTCGATGGAGCTGAGCGCATTGCCAGATGAAGGAGGCTCCAGTGAAGGGTGAGTGGGCCTCGGCGTGCGTCGGCTCCACCGAGCGACACTCCAGCAGCGTCAAGTCTCGCCGTCTGTCATCTGCACGCCGATGTACACAAGCCGGGAGGACACAACAGAGTACAATGAGAGATGCACGAAAACCAACATGCTCCTCCAACACCGTTGCATTCTGATGCCTAGTGTTACGCCTGGCGAAGCATATATGGTGAATTGGTTGAAGTAGGAGAACAAGAGACGGTTTCATGCATTGAGACAATTGGATAATTTGCAGGAAGCATCAAGTGTACGCCGATGACAAATGTCAAAATTGTCATGCGCATGTATGAAACAGCGGAAGCAAAAACGAGGCATGCCTGGGGTCTTGGACGCTCAACGCGTACGACGTCGGCTTGTGAGGGGTTGCTTCGAGAAACTTCGTTGAGAATTCAGGGGGGGTTTGAGAGTATTGAGGTGCGTCTTGATAAAAGTCCGAAGCTGTCAAGACGTTGACCGGACAATATCGAAAGACCGATACTTTTTGCGATAGTTCTGTCAACATTTACAGAAGGTGGTCAAACCTTTCAAAACCTGTTGGAACAGAACACCGGAGGCTGTGGCAGATGGAAAAAATGCCCTCGGTCGAATGGCAAAAGAATCCAGAGGTCGACGCGCGGTGGGCCATGAATGTAAGGACTTAGTTGTGTTTTCGTGTGTTTCGTACACAGCTTACGGTGACCCCTCGGCTCATGTCCATTCACGTGCAGATCCCTGAGACTGGCGACGGTGGCAGAAGGTTGGCAGCCGGCAGCAACGGGCGCCCAGAAGACTTCCGTATTTGTAGACTCGTGCTGTGTCACAGCACGTAGGCGTGCAGCCTATCAGGACGTAGATCTCATCGACGTGGCCGTTCTGGTTCAAACGGCTCGTCGCTCTGACGTGTCTGCAGGGAATTATGACCAAAACTGTGCTTTTGCCACTTTTTTGTCCTGCTAAAAAATAGCGTCGTTGTGCGCCGCGTGTGTGTGTGTGTGTGCATCCACTAGGTCCGTGGCACTATTTAGGTTGTCCAGACCTCAGTTGTCATTTCTCTCTGCATATTTCAACATTTGCAGCTTCTGACACTTGTGTTTGTGTCCCTAGCCAACCCCTTGCTGTTCTCACCTCCACCTGTGTGTGCTAGTGAGTTAGCTAGCTGGCTTGTACTGCCACGCTAACGACAGCAGTGCTAGGAGCTGTCTCTCATGGTATCAGAGCAGCGAGCCAGTGCTCGCACAGCTGCGTAGCAGAGGCGCAGCAACCGTTGTAGCAGTGAGCAACCGCAGCCGTTGCCTGGAGTCGCAGCAGCAGCAGTACCCACTGCCTCGACGAGAGGTCCTGGGAGGACCCACCACCGATTCCACCGTTTCCACCGTTTTTTACGATTTCCGCGGCCGTTCCGCGGCCATTCCGCGGCCGTTCTGCGGCATCCGCGGTGGTCCGCGGCGGCGACGTCTCCTCAGCAGCCGCGGCAACTGCGCGGCCGCAACGGAACACGCCGACAAGTGCCGCGGTGGAACGGAGCGTTCTGATCGCATCCTCTTGCGGCGGCAATGCCGCGGCAGATCCGCGGTGCTCCGCGGATCCGCGACATCCCACCGCGGCAGCTGCGCGGCCGTTCCGGAACACGCCGCCGCTGCCCGCCGATCTCGAGTCCGCGACAATTCTGCGGCCCCCAGACGCGGACGTTTTGCGGCGGTCGCGGAACGTGTCGGCCGCGGTGCACCAGCAGCTCGCGGCACTTCGCCGTGTTCTGCACCGGCGCGACCGCGGCGGCTGTTTGCGGAACCCCGTCGCAGCTCCGCAGCTCCGCCACACCCCTCCGCGGAGCCCATCTGCGGTAATCCGCGGTGAGCTTCCGCGGTGAAGTGTACCGCGAAGGGGGTCCATGGATACGTTCCGCGGAGAAGTTTCGCGGAGGCGAGGTTCCGCATTGAGCTCTTCCGCAACAACAACAACAAAAAAAAAGGGGGAGAGAGGGGGAACCGGCCACCATGCCGAAGCTCCCTCCTTCCAGCGCCGCCACCGACGCAGCTGCCGAGGGCAGCACCGTCAGCGGCCAACGCCGTCCACCGCCATCGTCACCACTGCGGCAGCAGCAACAGTAGCAACAACAGCAGCAGCTGCAGCAGCAGCAGCAGCTGTAGCAGCAGTCGCAGCAGCAGCAGCAGCAGCAGTTGCAGCGGCAGCAGCCGCAACAGCAGCAGCATCAGCGGCCGCCGAGCCCGACGACATTGGCACGCCAAGTACGCACACTGGCTGACTCACAGGCGGAGAGCCGCAACACTTTGACGAAGCAGGTCGCCGAGCTGCAAGATGTGATCAGGGGCTTACTGCCCCAGCAGCAGCAGGTCTAGTTGCTGCAGCAGCACCCGTCAGCAGCACCCGTCCCGTCCGCAGACCCAATCGAAGATCATCTCGCTCACGGCGGCGATGCAGACAAGGTTGCAGAGACCCTCTCCGACTCTGGCGAGGAGGGTGAGGAGGAGATGCTGCGAGCACGACTCATCCACCTGGAGGCATGCCGCAGAGCGCGTGAGGCCAATGCCGCCCTCCAGGGCACGAGCTCCAGCGCCGATGCCGGCCTGAGCTCATCTCGCCGTCCTCTGAGCTTTGGGAACCGGCTCTGAGGGCCCACCTGGGCAAGGGGGTTGCCTCCTCCATGCCTGGTCCCGCAGTGACCGCACCCGTCGCTCTTCCGACAGTCAAGCCACCCAAGTGGTTTGAGTCGTATCCGCCTGTCTTCCGGACTAGAAATGACTTCAAGTCCTGGGAGCCGCGCTTCCGCATGTGGGCCATGAGCGAGGGAGTCCTCCCCTACTACCTCGCACCATATCAGGCGTCTGACCCCGCTCAGACACACATGGCAGTCCGCGCAGCTTCCGGCCTGATGAAGGTCGCCCCGGACTTCACCAAGGACTTCAGTCGATTCCTTGGCGATTCGCTGACCGGCGCAGGAGCTGACCCTTGCGCGGCGTGGGCACTGGCCGTCACTCTGTTTGAGGGTGCCACCTTGGCTTTGACATCCCAGCGCCTCGCCGACTTCAACTCCCTCTGCCAGACTGCTCAGGAGTCTGCAGCCGACAACTGGCGCCGGGCGATCCAGTTGTACGAGGATCTTGGGGACGACGCTCCTGCGCAATACTCCGCCCTCCAGATTATCCTCTACGGCATCCACCCCGACTACGCGCGCGTCTTCAGCAACTTCGACCAGACGCTGCTTCGCGACATGGCGAGCGACGGGACCCTGTTGCGCTAGGCCACTATCCACTTTCTGGATCTCGCAGGCATGGACGCTGCGAACCGCGCTCGCCACAGCACCGCTTCAGCTGTAGTTGCCGCTGCGTCTCCCTCCCCGCCGTCTACAGCAACGGCGGCTCCCGCTCAGGGGAAGAAGGGCCACAAAGCGTCGGGTGGTGGTTCCAGCGGCGGGACCAGCAGCGGCACCAGCACTGGCAGTGTCAGCCGCAGCAGCAGCGGCGGGAGCAGCAGCAGCAGCGGCGGCGGCAGCGGCAGTAGCGGCGGCAGCAGCAGCACGACAGGACGCCGCCTCGTGTGCTTCAACTGCGGTGGTGACCATTGCTACCCCGACTGCACTCGCCTGACAGGACGCCCAGTGGATTGGGCCAAGGTCACCCGTGGGCTGCAGCAGGCGCACGAGGCGCGCATGCGCCAGACATCCGGTGCGACCGCCCGCTCGGCCGCCACTACCGCAGCCGTCCCAGAGGAGTCCGCCGCCACAGCAGGCTCCTCCGCGGATCCTCGCGACCAGGCGCTCGCCGAACGCGACAGGACGATCGCCGAGCTTCACCAGCTTCTCGCCCTGCGCTCATCTCAGGGAGGTGCGAGTGAGTTGACTGAGTCGAGGGGTCCTACTGCCTGTGGACTGTCTGTGTCGTTGCGTGATGATGCCTGTGGTGGTCCCCATGCCCAGCCGTGTGCGCGTGACGGACCCGATGACGTGTCTTGGTTGCATGCGTCTCATGTCCGCTCCGTTGCTCGTCTTGCCGCGTCGCCTGCCGAGCGACCTGCTGCCGCGCCTTGTTCCGTCGCCGAGTGCCACGTTGCCCCTTGTACACGGGTCACAGATGCCACATGGGTCGTGGACTCTGGTGCCACCCATCACATGACGTGTCGTCGTGACGCCTTTGTCGTCTTGCATCCCGTTGGCGCTGTTCGCTCTGTTCGCACTGCAGCTGGCCATGAGGTCCCTGTCCAGGGTGTTGGGGTTGTGCAGTTCAC
>SZWC01003448.1:13576-24729 GCA_023375785.1 Penium margaritaceum
CTCCCCTTCCCCCTCCTTTCCCCTCCCCTTACCGTATGGCAGCGGCGATAGTGGTGAGGCCCTCCGGGCTGTGGTGCCGGGTAGAGGGCCCGTTTTTAGCTTACCCATGGCGGGAGCTGACAGTATGCCGTAGGGCGAGGAGCGATCTCGTATCCCCCGAGGGCGGTGATAGGAGTGGACCCCAGGGTAGGGGATACCGGCTGGTCGAGGTGGTGTTCGAGGTTAGGTCCACGTGGGGTCCACTCAGGAGGAGAGCAGTGCTGTGCGACAGGAGGCGACCAGGGAGGGTGATCGATTGCATCACGGAGCTCCTACATCCACAGCCAGTCCTAGTCGAGGAGGTACGCGAGACACCGGCAGGAGAGGATGCACCGACGACACGACTGCGGGCGGCTGGCATGTGGGGTAGGGGGAAGCGGAGATTGGTGCAACAGATAGGAAATGCCACGGTAGAGGCGACAGGGGGGCGACTGAGCCAGCGCATGCGGCTGATTGACGAAGCCACGGCGAAGCGGAAAGTGGAGGAGAGAGCAGACTTGGTAGAGTGGGATGGCCCAGATAGGGGTCGGTCGCTTTTGGCTCATCCGGCCAAGAGGGGCTCGGGGACCCGGCGGATATAGACCAGGACATGAGGGAGATGTTGAATATGTTTGCCCCTTGTTCAGTATTGTACGACGGATCAGGAATGCTCTACACCTTGTGGAGGTATGACCCCTGGATTTGTTGTAGGGTGACTCAACTATGCTCTGTCTCATGTGAGATATGACCTGTGAGTACACCATGTAGGTGAGTGGTTAACTTGGCCATTTTGTTGATTTGGCCAAGTGAGAGGTCATGAGCTCGATCCTGGCTCCATGCACATCTTGGTTGTTTTAGAAGCTTCCAAGAAAGAAAGTCTATTGCTTCTGGGAAGCAACACGGCTGATCAGTCACCTTGGCACAAGGATGCTTATGTGTCAAGCCCACAGCGCAAGTCTCTTGGTGATGTGGCAGGGTCAAGCCACTTCTTAGGAATGTGCTTTTGAGTTCTAGGACTGGACAGACAGCTATAAAAGAACTTGTCTTGCATGCTGATCAATCAACCCTTGCTTGATGCTCTCTTGCGTATTGACAACTTGAGCTCTTCTTGAGATGTAATGCTAAGGCGTTAGTACTCTTGAAGGTGAAGTGTATGCCTGATTAAGCTTGGGGTGCATGACACATGTCAACAAAGGAAGAAGGAATAAAAACCTTTGTGAGCTTTTCGGTTTTGCGGCTTCTCTGCCAGAGGTGGTTAGCTCAGTAGCTAACAAAGGGTTATGGACCCACTCCTCTGGTGAGGGAAGTTTCACGCACGCAACCGCTAAGGTCACAAGCAGTGAGAGCGCCTTCGCTCTCATCCAACTTCTCTGTTTCCAGGGCAACATCAGCAGGAGGGGAATGCAACACATTTGCACCTTTCTACCTTGGGAGCTGACATCAGCCTACATCAGCCTACATCAGCCTACATCTGCTTGCAACGGCCAACGGTAACAGGGGAAGGAGTTTCCTCTTCTCACCAACAGCCTACAGCGGCCTCAAACACAGGTTCATCGGCATCAACAACAGGTGCAGCAGCTGAAGCAGTTGTAGTTGTGGGGATGGCAGGGACAGGGGAACCAGGGAATCATTCGCCCATCCTCAAGTTTGATGGAGAGGGGTTTGCACTCTGGAAGTGGCAGTTTGAGATCATCATGGATGACAGAGATCTGCTAGGATATTTTGACGGAAGTATCCCAGCACCAAAGGAGGAGGGTGCTGACCTTGTGGCATGGGTCAAGCTCAACAAGAAGGCTCTCGCCATTCTTGTGTCCTCCATACAACCCTCAGTCCTTTCGCACATCAGCGGTTGTACAGTGGCAGCCGCGGCATACGCCAAACTCGGCAAGGTGTTTCAGTCCTCCTCACTTGCCAACCGTCTCTTCATTCTACAAAACCTCATCAGCATGAGGCTTGGTGAAGGGGAGGATGTCTCCGCCTTCATGCAGAAGTTTGAGACGCTCTTGCAACAAGCCACCGGCATGGGGTGGGACCTGAAATCCGACATGCAGNAAGCTTGATGGCCGAGTGTGCCTCCAACAAAGGGAGGGCGATACTCAGGCCAGGAGCTTACGGCCTTGACTCGGGTACAAACGAGCACACCACCTATGAGAAGAGAGACTTCATCTCTCTTGCTCCATGCAACAAAAACTTCAGAGTCGCCAACGGCAAGGTTGAGGCAGCTGAGGGGATTGGTGACAAGCTGGTCACAGTGGGTGTCAACGGTGCGGACTCCGACCTCAAGCTAGAGGGGGTAGTCTACTTGCCCTCCTTCACAGCCAACCTGCTCTCTATCTCTAAGATAACTGACCATGGCATGACAGTTGTTTTTACAGAGAAGGAAGCAGTGATAGTCCCTACCAAAGACATCAGCATTTCCTACCCTGCCAAGAAGGTTGTTGCACAGGTCCCTCGCGTTGATGGACTCTACGTCTTGCAAACCAAGACAACATCAACGGCTGAATCTTTGGCCGGGAGTGACGACAAGGAGAGCAACGATGCAGCCTCTGATGACAAAGGACATGTTGGAGCAGCGGAAGCAGTGGCACCGGAAGATTCGGCAACAAAACCAGACGCAAATGCAGCCACCGAGGCTATTCATTCTAGCCAGTGCACATTGTCGGAGAACCTGTGGCACAGGCGCTTTGGGCACGTGGCTCATGGCACATTGGTACTCATGGATAAGCAGGAGCTAGTGCGTGGGATGGAGCTAGGTGATGAGGCGGAGGGAGCTGGGATCTTGTGTGAGCCATGCCTTCAAGGCAAGGCCAAGAAGAAACCTTTCAAGCGTAATGGTACGCGTGCTCTCGCACCCCTTGACCTCATCCACTGTGACGTGTGTGCTCCCTTTCGCATACCGTCCAATGGAGGCAGCAGATATTTCCTCACATGCATCGATGACAAGAACCGCAAGGCCTGGATATACTTTCTCAAAAAGAAAAGTAAGGTGAAGGAGAATCTGCAAGCCTTTGTCACTATGGTCGAGCGACAGATTGGAAGGAAGGTGAAGGCATTCAGGACGGACAATGGGGGGGAGTACGAAGCCTGCAGGGAGTGGCTCAAGGCACAGGGCATTGAACACCAGAAAACTACTCCCTACTCACCTCAAAGCAACGGCGTAGCAGAGAGGATGAATCAGACCCTCCTTGGCATGACAAGGTGCATGCTCTTTGACGCCAAGCTGCCTCCTAGGTTCTGGGCTGAAGCAGCACGCACGGCTACGTATCTTGTGAACCTCACACCTGCAGCAGCTCTGCGAAGGAGAGGCAAGAAGAAGCAGACACAGCAGCTGAAGACACCTCAAGAAGCATGGTCGGGAAGGAAGCCGGACGCCTCCCATCTCAAGGTGTTCGGTTGCACCGGCTTTGCCAAGGACCAGGTGGGTGAGGGTCCTGGAAAGCTCGATGCAACAACACGAAAGTGTATTTTCATCGGCTATGACACCGCCCACCGAGCTTATAGAATGTGGGACCTAGGAGCTAGGAAGGTCATCCGCAGCAAAGACGTGGATTTCCACGAACGTTCAATGAGTAAGGGAGAGCTTCTTGAACCTGAGAACACTCCAAAACAGGGAGAGTGGCTCACTCTTCTTCAGGAGGGAGACGAACCACCAGCACAATGGCATGGGCTGGGTACTACAACAGGGAGAGAAGCTGATGAAGATGACTCGGAGGAATCAGCCTCCGAGTCCGACGTATCTGATCCTCCAGACCATGAGGAGGATACCTCTCCCCCCATCGACGACAAAACAAACCTCCAGCCTCTACATCAACAGCAACAGCAAGCAGGTCCAAGGAGCAGTTCACGTCTGAAAGTTCCTCGGCAGTATTACGATGCAGATAGGGGTGAATGGACAGGCTTCAACTATTCGTTCATGGTTCAAGAGGAGCCAACGTTTGTCGCAGAGGCACTCGCACGGCCTGAAAAGCTGAGTGGGATGAAGCAATTCGCAGTGAACTCAGCTCCATCGAGGAGAATGGGACATGGGTACTGGTGGACAGACCTACCGGCGCTCATGTTGTGGGTTCCAAGTGGGTGCTGAAAGTAAAAAGGAATCAGGATGGTAAGATAGACAAGTACAAGGCATGGGTGGTAGAAAAGGGGTTCTCTCAACGGCCTGGCGCAGAGTACGATGAGACCTTTGCTCCCGTTGTGACGTTTGCCTCCATCCGGTCAATGCTCACCATTGCTACTGCCAAGAACATGGAGGTCCACCAGATGGATGTCAAGACAGCCTTCCTTTACGGCAAACTTGACAAGGAGGTGTTGATGGAGGTTCCAGAGGGGGTTGATGCGCCCGAGGGCAAGGTGTGCAGGCTGGTGAAGGCGCTCTATGGGCTTAAACAAGCGCCAAGACTTTGGTACCAAGAGATGGATACATTCATGGCCAAGGAGTCCTTCATGCACTGCGACAACGACCCTAGCATGTACGTGTATGAGAGCGACAAAGGGACTATGTTGGTCGCCTTGTATGTTGATGACCTGATTCTGTGCTCTTCTTCAACGCAGCTGCTAGACGATCTCAAGGGGCAGCTGAGTAGTAGGTTCAAGATGAAGGACATGGGTCCTCTTAACTTCTACCTTGGCATTGCCATCAAGCGTGACAGAGCCGCAGGTACCATCAGCCTGAACCAGACAAAGTACATCGACTCCATCCTCAAACGATACGACATGGCAGATTGCAAGCCTGCTAGCACACCCATGAGCTCTAAATGCAAGCTCTCCACCTCTATGCCCCCATCCAACGAAGCGGAGAAAACTGACATGCTGGGCATCCCATATCAGTCTGCAGTGGGCAGTCTGATGTATGCCATGGTCGCCACCCGGCCAGATATAGCCCATGCTGTTGGGCNAAGAGGTGCAGTGGCTTCGAAGCTTGCTCTCTGAGATGAAGGCACCACAGGCAACGGCAACAATCATCAAGATTGACAACATGAGCGCGATTGACATGTCCAAGAACCCAGTTCTGTCCAGGCGCACAAAGCACATCGAGATCCGCTACCACTATGCTCGGGACTTGGTCTACAAGCAAACAGTGGAGCTGGAGTATGTCGGCACCAAGCTGAACCGGGCTGACATGCTTACAAAGCCATTGGACAAGGATCTCCACCAGGCGGGCAGGCAAGGTATCGGCATACTCAACGCAAGTGATGAAGAATGATGATGGAAACTGACGCAAGGTGCAAGGGAGAGATTGCTCTTGAGTTCTAGGACTGGAATGTGCTTTTGAGTTCTAGGACTGGACAGACAGCTATAAAAGGACTTGTCTTGCATGCTGATCAATCAACCCTTGCTTGATGCTCTCTTGCGTATTGACGACTTGAACTCTTCTTGAGATGTAATGCTAAGGCGTTAGTACTCTTGAAGGTGAAGTGTATGCCTGATTAAGTTTGGGGTGCACGACACATACCTGCAAAGGAAGAAGGTGTAAAAACCTTTGTGAGCTTTTTTGGTTTCGCGGCTTCTCTGCCGGAGGTGGTTAGCTCAGTAGCTAACAGGAGACGTGTAGGGGACGGGCAGTTACTACGAGTACAGCTACCATAGGGACTGCTGATGTGTTTACCCCCACCTCTAGACAGCGTCGGAGTCCCCCCTCCAGGACGAGAGGAGATAGCAATAGGCCCCCCCCCGAGGGCGGGAGGAGAGTTCACAGCTGACGGGTGAGGCCCACGGGGGCGGGGTGGAGATAGAGGGGCCCCGACAGGAGCAGAGAGGCGTGGTACAGAGCGACGCCGAGTACATAGAGCCGGATCTTGGAGAGGCGGGGCGGGGCCAGTGTCCTCTGCCAATAGTGGTACAACGGGTAGCGTGGATGAAAGATGTCGGGCGAGAGGAGTGCAGCAGGGCGCGGGTGTATGGACAGCCAGTCGACACAGGGCCGACATCAGAGAGACGGGAGCCGGTAGAGGAGAGGGAGTAGATAGCTGGACTGGAGATGGAGGAGCAGAGACAGAGGGGGAGTGGAGATACGGACCTGGAAGACAGGGGGGAGAGGGGCCAGTCTCATCCACCCTTCTCGTCCATCGGGGGAGAGTTAGGATTGAGGGAGGGTCCAGGAGATAGCGACCAGGAGATGCACCAGGTGGTGGAGCCCCAGTCCCCACGTTTTGCGGCCGGTACGGAGACACAGAGCAGGATAGCGGAGGATACATCAGAGGGGGGACAGATGGTGATGCCAGGAGACACTCACCCGGGAGACGATAGTGGCTATAGGGTCCCAGAGCCGGCGGGCGAGACCGGGGGAGCTCGGACCACACAGCTAGGAAAGGAGACCATGACACGGATCCGGGAGGAGATGGAGGCGACAGTGGGGGCCCTGCACGAGGACTTACGGGAGCGTGTACGAGGATTATTCTTGCGATATGACGAGCATGTCGGCCGGCATCTGACGACCTTACACGAGCAGTGGGAGCATATGAGGGTGGCGGTAGCACAGGAGACGACGAGCATCCAACAGGAGCTGACACGGCGATCTCACAGTCAGCTGGCTGTAGACCCGCGTGTGGACGGGCTGGCGAGTCAGGTCCAGGTGCTCCGTGCAGTATTGGAGGGTCAAGAGGGTCGAGAGGCGGTGGTGAGAGGAGAGCACCAGAGGGCATGGGTGGGACTACAGCACCAGGTGGAGGAGCTTAGCGTACAGGCTGGGATTCTGGCGGTCCGACAGGCAGGATTATCGATGGAGGTGGCAGAGCGGCGAGAGCTCCCACGGGGACCGGTAGCCACACCGAGGCCAGGCGATGAGAGATTAGCCACTCCAGGCCCCTCACCAGGAGAGGAGATAATGGAGGTACGCGAGGAGCCGATGGAGAGGGTGAGCAGGAGGGAGACTGAGGGTCAGGAGATGGATGTCTTTGGTGGGGAGGCTGCACCTACAGGGTCAGGGCAGCAGGATACCCCTTCGAGGCCATGTGGAGATGAGATCATAGTTTTGAGCACAGGGACGCAGGGGGAGGAGACGCAGGAGATAGTGGGCCCTATCCAGCAGTACGAGGTGGCCGACTCGTCGGCGGAGATACGGGCCCGTATTACGGTCTGCACCACACGGGGGTCCGAGACAGAGCCAGTGAGTAGTGCCGGAGAGAGCCGTCGCCGACGGCGACGCCGCCGACGCCAGGAGCGTGCCCGGCTGGCATCAGCACAAATGAGGGGAGTTCTCGGCCCGGCACCGACGCGAGAGGACCAGGGGGTTGGGAAGACACCGGGCGCGAGGGGGGCACATGGTGTGCTTGGGCCGGCACCTACCACCGGTGCTCTCGTGGTGGGGACAGGAGGGAGCAGATTTGAGGCACCGGGGGCAGGGGGAGTGACGAGAGGAGGAGGAGCGGGCGACCGAGGTGAGGATAGCGGGGGGGTGGCCCCAGGTGAGAGCAGCCCCTCGGCACAGGGTCAGGGTGGGGAGGACAGTAGTGCTGGAGGGACGGGAGAGACGAGCGGCACAGGTGGGGACGGGGGTGACGATGGTGGAGAGGACGGAGATGGACGTCGCAGTGGAGACAGCACACGACCAGAGAGTGTGGAGGAGGAGGACGACGAGGAGGAGGAGGGGAGCAAGGGAGAGGAGGAGACAGAGACGGGTGGCCCGGCGAGACGGGGGGGGGGGGAGATGATCCAGGCCCTGATGGAGGGGATACCACAGGAGCCTCGCCTGTCGGGGGGAGCCCCCGTGGCCTACCACCACGGACGGCTCGTGCGGGTCCTCAGCGCATGAAGACCCGCGCCATTAAAGGGCGTATGACTCGAACAGGAAAGAAGTCAGAGAGATGGATAGCGGAGATGGAGAGTGGAGAGGGTGAGGACACGGCGAGGGGCGGTGAACTGGAGAGTGAGAGGCGAGAGCATACGGAGGAGGGGTGGAGGAGACAGCAGGGACAGAAACAGCGGACCCCAGACGTAGGAGAGCAACATGCTGGTGGCAGCCCAGCCAGGGGAGAGTTACCCGCAGAGACCATACAGAGGGAGTGTGAGGAGGAGGTGGTGGGACAGGGTGATGGAGGACAGAGGGAGATAGCAGGAGGTCAGGGTGAGAGGAGAGAGAGGGTGGAGGAGACCAGCACCGCAGGACCAGGAGGGGGAGGGGGAGTAGCGGAGGATCCATTTCGTGTACCTGCGGGTTGGGGACCCCCGTGGCACTGCCCGTGGATGGGATGTGGTTACACGGGGAGGAGCCGATGGGCTCTGCGTACCCATTGGGGCCGTCGACACGCGGGGTTCAGCATGGCAGCAGCAGTCCAGGGCATCCAGTTACGTGTCCCACCCCGCACAGCAGCGGATGCCGTAGCGGAGCAGTACGAGTGTCGGCTGGTTAGGGCATGCGTCCGGACGGAGGAGTACCGTGAGCGGGAGGCATGGATGGCTGAGCGCCAGGCGAGGGATGGCGGGCTCGCTGGCCCAGAGCAGGTGCTAGGTGTAGCAGGATGGCAGGCGGAGTTACGTAGGAGGCGAGCACAGCTGGAGGCACAGCAGGAGGCACGACGTGAGCGCCGCCTGCGGTATTCTCAGGCACGACGGGGGCAGGTGCAACAGGCGAGGGTTTCAGAGCCAGGGAGTGGGTCACCAGGACGGAGGGATGACACTGGATCTGGACACACTTCCCCAGGCCACACGGCTGAGGAGGACAGGGGACAGGCAGAGAGCCCTGCGGGAGGAGGGCACCGGGACGAAGATACGACAGACAGACCATACTCAGGCGCAGAGCAGTTCATACGTGATTGCTTTCCGATGTCCACAGATGGGGGGCGAGGAGCACGTGACACCGGAGGTGGTACCCCCCCTCACACGGCGGATGGTACAGGGGGAGGAGGAGGTGGGGTGGACGGTACGAGGCGAGCTCAAGGGGGGGGCTTCGAGCAGACGGGGAGGCCGGAGGAGGGAGGTAGTGGGCCCGGGCATTGGAGGAGGAGGAGCGGCGGTGTGGCGATAGCAGGAGCAGCAGAGGCAGCAGCATCAGCAGGACGAGCGACAGCAGCGGCAGCAGGAGCATCGGCATGGCACAGAGGGACGGGAGCGGGTGCTCATGCTGCCCCCACCCCCCCNCCCCCCCCAGGCGTCAGGTGGTTGGACCTCATGTCCGAGTGGATGGAGTATCAGAGGGCGAGCGGGTACCGGGGGGCCAGCAGCAGGGGCAGCAGCAGCAGCAGCACAGGTTTCAGCAGCAGCCGAGGCCCCAGCGGGGGAGCCAGCCCCAGCGACAGGCACACGAGCAGAGAGGACAGGGGCCACGCAAGCCGCAGAAGTAGCAGCACCAGGAGCAGCCACATGAGCAGATGCACCAGCAGCAGCCCCAGCACCAGGAGCAGCACCAGCAGCGACCCCAGCAGCACCCACGACAGCGGCAAGCACGACAGCGGCAGGAGCAGCAGCAGCAGCAGCCCCAGCAGCAGGAGCCTAGGAGGAGGCGTGAGCAGAGCCACGAGGAGGAGCACAGGGGTGTGGGCGTGGGCGGGGGAGGACAGGGGGAGAGGGGTGAGGACCAGCGATGGGAGCGGTTGTGGCGGTGGGCAGAGGGAGTGGATTGGGACGGACTCTACAGTGCGGAGGTACTGCCGCCATTCGTGTATGCGAGGATCCCGGCTGGGGCGGTGGACGCGGTCCGGGTCGCCATGCGGATCCCATTGGCGAGGAGTGCCGCGAGACCCCTGGAGGCAGCTGGTCCCTTACTGCTCCAGGCGATACCCAGCCTGATTCTTCGGGTGCGACCACAGCACAGGCGAGGCTCAGACGCGGATTGGGTCCCGCTCCTAGCGGCCCGGTTTCAGCGAGGGGAGTGGGAGGAGTTATGGAGGGAGGCGGTGGCCCACACACGGCCGGCAGGGCGACCCCCCCCCACGACACCTCCGACACAGGGAGGAGGAGGCGAGGGAGCAGCGACTACAGCGGGCGGTGACGAAATTTCGGAGAGGGAGCACGTCCAAGGCCTGTGCGGCCTTGGACAACTCAGTGCTAGCGCTCCCGGGACCAGAGGTGCTTGCGCAGTTGCAGGCAAAGCACCCCGTAGCAGAGCAGCCGATTTCAGCATGGGTGGAGGAGGCGGCACGACGAGCACCAGCAGCGTTTCCGAATGCCGACAGGGTGCAGAGAGCCTTGATGGAAAGCAACAGAGGGTCAGCAGCGGGCCCCTCGGGCTGACTCTGGACCACCTCCGACAGGCAGTGGTGGGGGACGAGCAGCTGACGCGACTGCTGGCGCAGCTGCTCGCCGCCATTTGCCGGGGACAGCTACATCCTACGACACGGCAATTCCTGGCGGCGAGCAGACTCATCGCTCTGGCCAAACCCGATGGCGGGGTGCGGCCGATAGCGGTGGGAGAGGCGATCTGGAGGCTCCTCGCGAGATGGATGGTCAGCATAGGGAGGAGAGAGATGCAGGCAGCATTGGCTCCACTGCAGCAGGCGGTCGGGGTGCAGGCAGGGGGGGACACAGTGGTACACACGATTGCTGAGCAGCTGGAGACGCGTCCGGACTGGGGAGTGGTGAGCATTGACGTTCGGAACGCGTATAACTCGGTGGAGAGAGCGGCAATATTCGAGGTGGTGCGTGCACGAGGCTTCGAGCGGCTGATCCCTGCCTTGGCTCTTTTCTATGCGCTACCCTCGGATCTGTACTACCAGGGGGGAGTACGACCGAGTGTGCTACGCTCGGAGAGAGGGGTGAGACAGGGTGACCCGATTAGCCCATTCTTGTATGCGCTGGCGCAGCAGAGCGCACTGGAGGGAGCCCAAGCTGCAATGGGAGAGACGTGGCGGGTACTGGCGTACTTGGACGACACATATCTGCTCGGGCCCGCCCGTGAGCTGGAGGCAGGATTTGCAGCGTTACAGGAGGGGCTAGCGGCGGTCGGGATGGAGGTCCAGCCCCGCAAGTGTCAGCTGTTCCTGCCAGCGAGTGTGGAGCAGGTCCCAGCTGGCCTTGCGGGAGTATCTCGGGTGGTGGAGGGGATGATGGTCCTGGGGGCGCCGATGGGGACGGAGGAGTTTTGCAGAGGGCGACTTGATGGGGCGGTTCATGAGGTCGAGGAGGTGTTGGAGACTCTGGTGGACCTGCCAGACGCCCAGGCAGCATTCAGCATCCTCCGAGAGTGCGTGACGCAGCGGCTACAG
>SZWC01003448.1:27724-38095 GCA_023375785.1 Penium margaritaceum
CACCACACCACACCACACCACACCACACCACACCACACCACACCACACCACACCACACCACACCTCACCATAGCTACACCCCTGGTGAGGGGAGTACTCGACCCGGCACCGATCCGAGATGCCCAGGTGGTTGGGACGACACCTGAAATGAGGGGGGCACGGGGTGTGCTTGGGCCGGCGCATACAACCGGCGCACTCGTCATGTGGACCGGAGAGAGGAGATCCAAGGCACTGGCGGCAAGGGGGGTGACAGGAGGAGGTGGATCGGGTGACCAAGGTGAGGATAGCGGAGGGGCGGCGTCAGGCGAGGGCAGCTCTTTGGCGCAGGGCCAGAGTGGGGAGGATAGCAGTACTGGAGGGACGAGAGAGGCGAGCGGCATAGGGGGGAGCGGGGGAGAAGATGGTGGAGAGGATGGGGATGGACGTCATAGGAGAGACGTCACTCGACCGTGGGGGGGGTGGAGGAGGAGGAAGAGGAGGAGGAGGAGGAGGGGAGAGAGGTGGATGGGGAGGCAGAGGAGGGGGACCCGACGGGACGGGAGAGGGGAGACGATCCACGCCCTGGTGGAGGAGTGGATACCACTGGAGCCTCGACTGCCGGGGCGAGCACCTGCCGCCTACCACTACGGACGACTCACTCGGGTCCTCAGCGGATGAAAACCCGCGTGTTGGCCTGAGGGTGAGTGTGCACCCTGGAGGGTCCCTAGCAATGGCTGGTTCACACCACCAACTGTTTTTGGAGAGACTGAAACTGTGGAGGCAACTGGTTCCAAGGATGGCAGAAAACTGGTCAGAGAAAGAGGCAATAGTTTTGGCCTCAATTGAGTGGAAATGAACACTTGATCAAGGCTCACAAGCAGTGGCATTTGTTAGCCACTGATCCAAGCTTTTCAGAACACCAAAGCATGCCAGATTTGAAGCTTCCTAGCAAATTCTATGGCTTCTAGACTGGCCCTTGGTAGGCTGTCCTTTTTCCCACGTAGGAAGGTATCCCTTCCCCCCTCTAGAAGCTTCTGCCCCTTCCTAGATTCCTCAGCTTGCTTCTAGTAGGAGGGAAGGTTTCCAGAAGACCAAGACACCTCTAGATGCCTTGTAGGGTAAGTCATCCCTTCTAGACGGTGTGCCACCTTCCTGGACCCTCACCTGGCCTTCTAGAAACTCAAGGAGGAATTCTAGAGGTTGAGCTAGCTTCCTGGCATCTCTTTTCCACCTCCCTTGAGGCAGGGCAGAATTTCATCTTGTGGGACTTGAATCCGGGCCCCTGCCTCTAGAGGTGGACACCATTAACCACTAAGCCACTTAAGCTTGTCTTTTTGGTGTTCCTTTTTGGAGTCACTCCTGCCATGGTGAGGAGCATCACTCCAACAATCTCCCCCTTGCGCATCACCCACGGCAGTTTTGCATGCTCAACCTGCAACTGAAGAGCCTTTCTCCTCATGGGAGGCGAGCTCATACTTTATTGCTCCCTCCCACTCAGCCCCATCCTTCTTGTGCAGTGCCTCCTTGAGGCTCCTCTTGCGCGAACCCTGTCTAAATTCCCTTGTAGGCATCGTATGTTTTTGTCCTTCTTCATACACCACTACTCGTGCGGGGCTGTTGAGGCGGTTGTTGTTGTTGCTGTCCCCTTTTGGCGCCATCCTCTCCAAGCGCCTGCTCCCCCTCTCTTGGAGACCTTGAAGACATCTGTCGACTCCCCACCTCCACGTCCATCACCTGTGCTTCGGATTCCTCATCCAAACTGGCCGGAATAAAGTCTGCCGCTCGCCCATCCCTCAGGTGATGCTCTCTGGTTGGTGGTGATGCGAGGATGTCACCCTCATTCACGTCCTCTAGCGTCTCCCCCTCAAGGAGTGGCATCCACTCCCCCTCTTGGGGAGACCTGCCTCCTTGTCTGTCCAACGGCTTTTCTCGTCAAACGTGATGTCGCAACTCCGCACAATTTGGTGCCTCCTTGGGTCAAAGAGCCGGTACGCCTTGCTTCCGCTCTCATATCCAAGGAATATACACCAGCGGGTACGCGGGTCCAGCTTGCTCCGTCCCTCACGTGCCTGCACCATTGCATGTGCAACACAACCAAACGTGCGGAGGTGACCCACCGCCGGCTTCCTCCCGCTCCACACCTCTTGTGGCGTCTTCCACGCCTTGCTCTCCATGTCCTTCAGGGGCTTGGTCGGCATGAGATTCATGATGTATGCTGCTGTCCTTGCCACCTCCGCCNGAATATACACCAGCGGGTACGCGGGTCCAGCTTGCTCCGTCCCTCACGTGCCTGCACCATTGCATGTGCAACACAACCAAACGTGCGGAGGTGACCCACCGCCGGCTTCCTCCCGCTCCACACCTCTTGTGGCGTCTTCCACGCCTTGCTCTCCATGTCCTTCAGGGGCTTGGTCGGCATGAGATTCATGATGTATGCTGCTGTCCTTGCCACCTCCGCCCAATACCGTTGTGTAAGGCCGGCGTCGCTCAACATGGATTGCACCATGTTAAGGATTGTGCGATTCGCTCTCTCTGCGACGCCATTCTGTTGTGGGGATTGTGGAGTTGTTTTCTCCCACTCAATCCCCTTGCTCTTCATCCACCCAAGGCACCCCGCATATTCACCGCCGTTGTCACTCTGGAACACCTTCACCTTCAACTCTATTTGCCGCTCCACATCACCCACAAACTCCTGCATGCACGCAAGGACCTCACTCTTCTGCTTCATAGGGTAGAGGTAGAGTTTCCGGCTGTGGTCATCAATGAAGGTGACGAAGTAGCGGGCTCCGCCGATGGAGCTCTCAAGCGGTCCACACACATCTGTGTGTACCACGGCCAGTTTTGCGAATGCACGCGTCCCCTTGGCGACAATCGGCTGCCGATTTGATTTGCCTATGATGCATGGCTCACACACGGCCTCCTTGGTTCCATCAAGGCCGCTGATTTGGAGACCCCGCACCACTTCCCTCTTAGCCATCTCCTTCACTGTTGATGGAGAAATGCAGCAGAGTGAGCGGTGCCATAGGTCCAGGTCTCCTCCATCCTTCGTTGCAAGATTGGCGGCGCTGGACCCCACCCAACTGTTGAGGATCTTCGCGCGTAGCAGGTGCAAGTCATCCTCCCTCTTGGCACGCGCAATCACCTCACCTTTTCCCTCTTTGCGGATGACGGCCTCCTTCTTTGTGAAGAGCACCTCAAGTCCCTTGTCGGTAAGGTGGCTGACAGAGAGCAGGTTTGCCCCAAAGTTGGGCATATGCAGCACATCATACATTGTGCTTGTGATAGGTTTGCCATCCACAATTGACTCAATGCGGACGTTACCCTCACCGGCGGCCACCTCTGTTTTTCCATTGGCCACCGTCATGCGTCTCTCCGAGGCGCCGTAGGTGACAAATGCCACCATGTTGCATTGCGTGTGGCGACCTGATCCGGAGTCAACGACGGCAACTCCCGGATCCTTCAAGTTGGTGGAGTTGTACGCCATAAGGGCGTGCTCATCTTTCTTCCCACCCCGTTGCGACCGATCTGTTTTCTTCTTACGACAGTTGCACGTGTAGTGGCCCTCCTTGCCACAGTTGAAGCACTCCCCATTCTTGTCACCCTTCTTGGTGCCCTGTTTGGCACCCTTCCACTTGTTGCCTCGGCCTCCACTTTGAGGATGAACCGTGTAAGCTGAACTTGATGTTGCTGCACTCTCTCGACCACCACGTCGCATCCACTCAGTGCTCACGTACTCAGCAACCTTCGGGTACTTCAGCTCGTCGGAAGGCCAGCCACCAAGGACTGTGATCATGGGACTCCAACTGTCCGGCAAGGCCAGAAGGAGGATCATAGCTTGCAACTGAGAGTCGACCTCCCAGCCAGTGGCCACGCACTCCGCTGCGAGCGACTCAATCTGCTGCATGATCTCCATGATGATGTCGCCTTCGTTGGCTCGGAGGGTGACAATCCGTTTGAAGATGAAGAGCTGATTGGCAAGGTTGCTTGACTGGTAGATGGAGCAGAGTTCTGACCATGCGTCTGCGGCCATGGTGCATCCTTGGATGTGCCCAAGTTGTGGTGGGCATAACGCGGAGACAAGGAGCGCCAACGCCTTTTTGTTGCGCTTCTTGTATGCCTCCTTCACCTCAGCCNGAGGGTCCCTAGCAATGGCTGGTTCACACCACCAACTGTTTTTGGAGAGACTGAAACTGTGGAGGCAACTGGTTCCAAGGATGGCAGAAAACTGGTCAGAGAAAGAGGCAATAGTTTTGGCCTCAATTGACTGGGAATGAACACTCGATCAAGGCTCACAAGCAGTGGAATTTTATAGCCACTGATCTAAGCTTTCCAGAACACCAAAGCATGCCAGATTTGAAGCTTCCTAGCAGATTCTATGGCTTCTAGAGTGGCCCTTGGTAGGCTGTCCTTTTTCCCACCTAGGAAGGCATCCCTTCCCCCCTCTAGAAGCTTCTGCCCCTTCCTAGATTCCTCAGCTTGCTTCTAGTAGGAGGGAAGGTTTCCAGAAGACCAAGACACCTCTAGATGCCTTGTAGGGCAAGTCACCTCTTCTAGAAGGTTTGCCACCTTTCTGGACCCTCACCCAGCCTTCTAGATACTCAAGGAGGAATTCTAGAGGTTGAGCTAGCTTCCTGGCATCTCTTTTCCACCTCCCTTGAGGCAGGGCAGAATTTCATCTTGTGGGACTTGAACCCGGGCCCCTGCCTCTAGAGGTGGACACCATTAACCACTAAGCCACCTAGGCTTGTCTTTTTGGTGCTCCTTTTTGGAGTCACTCCTGCCATGGTGAGGAGCATCACTCCAACACCGCGCCATTAAAGGACGAATGACACCGACAGGAAAGAAGTCAGAGAAATGGATAGCGGAGACGGAGAGTGGAGAGGGTGAGGACACTGTGAGGGACTGCGAGCCACAGAGGGAGAGGGGGGCTCATACGGAGGAGGGGCTGATGGGACAGCAGGGACAGGAGCAGCGGACCCCGGACGGTCGAGGACAGCATGCTGGTAGCAGTCTTGCCGTGGGAGGGAGACCTGCAGAGCACGGACAGAAGGAGAGGGAGGAGGAGATGGGGGGACAGGGAGGTGGACGACAGACAGACGGAGCAGGAAGCCAGGGTGAGAGGAGGGAGAGGATGGAGGAGACCGGCGCCACTAGGCCAGGGGAGGGAGGGGGAGGAGCGGTTGACCTATGGAGAGTACCAGGAGGTTGGGGACCTCCGTGGCATTGCCCATGGATGGGTTGTGGTTACAAGGGGAGGAGTCGATGGGCTTTGCGTACTCATTGGTGCCGACGGCACGCGAGGTGGAGCATGGAGGCAGCAGTCCAGGGCGTCCAGCTACGCTCTCCACCTCGCTCAGCAGCAGATGCCGCAGCGGAGCAGCACGAGGGTCATCCGGTTGGGACGTGCGCTCAGACGGAGGAGGACCGTAAGCGGGAGGCATGGTTGGCTGAGCGTCGGGCGAGGGGCAGCGGTCTCGCCGGCCCAGAGCAGGTGCTAGGCGTGGCGGGGTGGCAGGCTCAGTTACATAGGAGGCAAGCACAGCAGGAGGCACAGCAGAAGGCACGGCGTGAGCGTCGTCTACGTTATGCTCAGGCGAGACGGGAGCGGGAGCGACGGGCGAGGGCTACGGAGCCACGAGGTGGGTCACCAGTATGGAGGGATGACGCTGGATCACGACACATAGCCCCAGACCACACGGCTGAGGAGGACATGGGACAGGCAGAGAGCCCACCGGGAGGAGAGTACCGGGGACAGGACATTGTGGATAGACCATTCTCAGTCGCAGAGCAGTTTATCCGTGAGTACTTCTTGATGTCCACAGATGGGAGGCAAGGAGCAAGGGACACCGGATGCGGTACACCCCCTTGCCCTATGGATGATATAGGGGGAGGAGGAGTTAGGATTGACCGTATGAGGCGAGCACAGGGGGTGGGATCTGGCAGGCAGAGAGGCCGACAGAGGGAGGTAGTTAGCCCGGGCATTGGAGGGGGGGGGAGCGGCTGTGCAGAGACAGTAGGAGCAACAGAGGCAGCAGCACCAGCAGGACGAGCGACAGTAGTGGCAACTGGAGCACCAGCAGGACACAGAGGGATGGGAGCAGGTGCTAATGTTGCCCCCACCTCCCCCTAGACAACAGGTGGTTGGACCTCATGTCCGCGAGGATGGACTACCAGGGGATGAGCATGTACCGGGGGCCCAGCAGCAGCAATTACAATAGCAACAGTAGCAGTAGCACAGGGTCCATCAGCAGCCGAGGCCCCAGTGGGGGTGCCAGCCCCAGCGGCAGTCACGTGAGCAGAGAGAGCAGTTGCCACGCCAGCCACAGCAGCAGCGCTAGGAGCAGCCACACGAGCATGTGCATTGGCAGCAGCCACAACACGAGGAGCAGCAGTAGCCCCAGCAGCACCCACGGCAGCGCCCAGAACGACAGCAGCAGGAGCAGCAGCAGCCGTAGAAGCAGCAGCAGCTGCACCAACGTCAGCACTCGGCCGGCCGGCAGCAGCAGGAGCCTAGGAGGGGGCGTGAGCAGAGACATGAGGAGGGGCACATGGATGCGGGCGTGGGCGGGGGAGGTAAGAGGGAGAGGGGTGAGGACCAGGGATGGCAGCGCTTGTGGCGATGGGCAGAGGGAGTGGATTGGGACCGACTCTATGGCGCGGAGGTACTGCTGCCATTTGAGTACGCGAGGATTCCGGCTGGGGCAGTTGACGCGGTCCGGGTGGCCATGTGGATCCCCTTAGTAAGGTTGCACACCAAATCCTAGGATTCGGGGACCTTATCTGGGAATCCGGATTCGGATCCAGATCCGGGGATCCGGATCCTTGATGAAGGTTCGATCCGGGATCCGGGGATCTTTTAACCACATAGAAAAGAGGGGAAAACAGGGTTAGGAGTAAAAACTGTAAGGCATTATCCTTGCTCAGCCTATAGGATCCGGAAAAGGTTCAGGGATCCATAGGATCCGCGGATCTTTTCTTGGATCCAAGGATCCAAATCCATCCTAGGATCCGGAACCGGGGATCAGGATCCAACCTGAGATCCGGGAATCTTACCCGGTGTGCACCCTTACCCCTTGGCAAGGAGTGTCGCGAGACCCCTAGGTGTAGGTGGTCCCCTGCTGCTCCAGGCGATACCCAGCCTCATCCTTCAGGTGCGGCCACAGCACAAGCGAGGCTCAGACGCGGATGAGGTCCGACTCTTGGCTGCTCGCTTCCAGCGTGGAGAGTGGGAGCAGTTATGGAGGGAGGCGGTGGCTCACACGCGGCCGGCTAGACGGCCCCCCCCGCCACGACACCTCCAGCATAAGGAGGAGGAGGCGAGAGAGCAGCGACTGCAGCGGGCAGTGACGAAGTTTTGGAGAGGGAGTACGTCCAAGGCCTGTGCGGCCTTGGACAACTCAGCGTTAGCGCCCCCAGGGCCAGAGGTGCTTGCGCAGTTGCAGGCAAAGCACCCCGCAGTAGAGCAGCCGATTCCAGCATGGGTGTGGGAGGCGGCACGGTGAGCACCCGCAGTATTTCCAGATGCCGCCGGAGTGTAGAGAGCCTTGATGGACAGCAGCAGAGGGTCAGGAATGGGCCCATCGGGGCTGACCCTGGACCACCTTCGTCAAGCAGTGATGGGGGACGAGCAGCTGACTCGATTACTGGCGCAGCTGCTCGCCGCCATTTGTCGAGGACAGCTACACCCTACGACACAACGGTTCTAAGCTGCGAGCATACTCATCACACTGGCCAAGCCCGATGGGGGGGTGCGGCCGATAGCCGTGGGGGAGGCGATTTGGAGGCTCCTTGCGCGATGGATGGTCAGCACTTGGAGGAAAGAGATGTAGGCAGCGTTGGCTCCGCTGCAGCAGGCAGGGGGGGATACAGTGGTACACAGGATTGCTGAGCAGCTAGAGGCGCGTCTGGACTGGGGAGTCATGAGCATCGACAACCGGAATGCTTATAACTTGGTGGAGAGGGCAGCGATCTTCGAGGCGGTGCGAGCACGGGGTTTCGAGTGGCTCATCCCTGCTTTGGCTCTCTTCTACGAGGAGCCCTTGGATCTGTACTACCATGGGGGAGTAGGACCGAGTGTGTTACGTTCGGAGACAGGGGTGAGACAAGGCGACCCGATCAGCCCCTTCTTGTATGCGCTGGTGCAGCAAGGCGCACTGGAGGGAGCTCAGGAACCGATGGGAGAGACGGGGCGGGTGCTGGCGTACCTGGATGACACATGTCTGCTCGGGCCAGCCCATGAGCTGGAGGCGGGATTTACAGCGTTACAGAAGGGGCTAGCGGCAGTGGGGATGGAGGTCTTGTCCCGTAAGTGCCTGTTGTTCCTACCAGCGAGTGTGGAGCATATCCCAGCTGGCCTTGCGGGAGTATCTGGGATGGTGAAGGGGATGGTGGTTGTGGGTGTGCCGATGGGGACGGAGGACTTCTGCAGAGGACGACTTGATGTGGCGGTCCACGAGGTGGAGGAGGTGTTGGAGGCTCTCGTGGACCTGCCATACGCCCAGGTAGCATTCAACATCCTCCGAGAGTGCGTGACGCAGCGCCTACAGCACCTCACAAGGCTCACACCGCCGTCGTAGTGGTGCACATCACGTCTGCGATGATTTGACGAGCGAGTGGGACAGTGCTTACGGCGGCTCTTGCGGCTGGAGGGGGCTGCGTCTATGCGGGAGGGCCAGGCGGTGACACATGCAGAGCGGCAGGAACAGCTGCCACTACACATGGGAGGCCTCTGGTTGACATCGGCGGCAGACCTAGCCCCTCTGTCGTTTATCTGCAGTCGCCTCCAGACATGGCAGGGGGTGCGGAGGGCCAGGGGATCCGGGAGGGGGAGCGGATCGAGAGCAAGGGGAGTGGCAGAGGGGGACATTTACAGAGCTCCGGGCGGCGGTGCTACAGGGGTACCCAACGGCGACTTAGAGGGAGGTGCCAGAGTTGGAGACGTGTGAGCAGGGCAGTCCGTGCCGTCTATTTCAGGACCTTTGCACTCGTGTGCATGAGTGGCGGTTGGAGGAGTCGCGGACATCTGTGACCGCCGACTTGGGGGAGGCAGAAGGGTGGCCACAGCTACAACGACTGACTGCAATTTAGGGGGAGCACAGTGGAGATTGGTTGCTGGCGCACCCCAGATCTGTCACCGATCGCTTGTACATGGCGCCAGAGGATTGGTGGGTGGCGTGCAGGTTCCTGTTGGGACTTCCGATCGCACACCTACGGCATACACCGGTGTGTACTTGCCCAGCTGGGGCACGGATCCGGCCGTGTGCTCCCCAGCATGCCCTCCGTTGCACGTGGGGGGGAGCACCGAGGGCAGTTCATGATGCGGTGGTCCGGGAGTTGGCAGCAGTGATGCGGGAGAGCGGGATGGGTGGAGTGGTGGAGGAGCCAAGGGAAATTGTGCCAGAGGGCAGACCGGACATCTTCTGTTTGGACACGGGAACTGGGCATCGAGTGGTACTAGATGTGGTCATTGCGGACCCGCAGCGACCGTCCTTGGGTCGACAGTCGACGTATCGGCCGGGAGTGGCGCTGGAGGCAGCGGTACGGGAGGAGAGGAAGTATGGGCAGTGGCGGCAGGAGGCGAAGCGAGATCACTTGGAGTTCGTGTTCCCGGCCATGGAGACCCTGGGGGCCATGTCACGCGGCATGGGAGTGGTGATCCGTGCAGCTATAGCGGCGTCTGAGCAGAGGCTGAGCAGGCATGGAGGAGCGGAGGGGGTGGCGGTGCCACTTCGCGCCCTCCTCAACCAGCGCATGGCGGTGACCCTTCAGCGTGCTCAGGCACAGCAGATCCGACGCAGAGCAGCAGAGTGGACAACAGATGTAGCATTGGAGGAGGATGTAGCCCGGGCCAGACGCGTGTTGCGCAGGAGAGATGAAGGACCAGCTCAGGCAGATTTGTGCTTCGTAGGCCGGGAGTAGTTGGCTATTGTTGTAGGTTGCTGCCGGTTTGGACATACGATCACACGGGGTGCTTTTCTCTATATGGGTGACTTTTTGTAGTGTATTGGATGTTAGCTCTGACAGAGTGCTTTTGGCCTGGAACCTTTCATGGCCCGGCGTACCTCTTGTTGCCTTGTATGTACAATTTTCATTTCATGTAATGAGATTTTTACACCACACCACACCACACCACAGCACACCACACCACAGCAAAGCACACCACACCACAGCACAAAACACCACAGCACACCACACCACACCACACCACAGCACACCACACCACACCACACTACACCACAGGACACCATACGACACCACACGACACCACATGACACCACATGACACAACACAACACCACACGACACCACACGACACCACACGACACCACACGACACCACAGGACACCACACGATACCACACGACACCACACGACACCACACGACACCACACGAC
>SZWC01003448.1:44749-64749 GCA_023375785.1 Penium margaritaceum
GGGGGAAAATGACGCCGGGGTCCGGTTCGACATCCACCACCTGGAGAGGTTTGGTGCCTTTACCGAGGCTCGGAAACCCCCCCTCACCTTTTTTGTGCTTTCCCGTACGTCGATGCCCGCCCCCCCCATTGGCCAGTACTATGTATCCTAAAATTTACATTTTGCTGCCCATTTCCACCTAGAGTTTCACGGGTAGTGCGAGCCTACACCCTCTCATAACAGGTTGTGCCTGCAGTTTTGGGGTTTCCCCTGAGGCACCTCCGGGCCTTCGACCCGGCCACCCGGCCGGGCTCTCACAGCAGTACCAATGGCCTCACAAGCATCAGTGCTGCAGCATGAGCAGCAATAGCAGTAGCAGCAACAGTAGCAGTAGGGGCTACAGCAAGAGGTGCAGAAGATATAGAAGCAGACTCCCAGCACCTCTGCCTCTAAGCCGGGCAGGACTCTCATCCAGGCCACACTGAACACGCGCGGACAGGTCAACAAGCGCAAAGCAAACTCGTCCGTGGTGTGGAGGGTTTTCACCTACGTGGTCATCAATGGCGAGCCACGGGCTGCGTGCACGCTGTGTCCCCCGCGCACGGGACTTATGGGGACCTTCGGGCTGAACCAAAGCAACACGTCTGGCATGTGGAAACATCTACGGCTTGAGCACAAGGAAAATCACAAGGAGTTGAAGGCGTTGGACGTTCAGCAAAGCCTCCTCAACGCAACAAGGGCAGCCGCAGACACCGCAGCCGAGGTGGACGGTACGAACACGCAAGTTGCATGCGGTGCCGCTGGTGTGGGGCTGATTTTCAACAAGAAGTACTTCCTATGCTGCATCTGGAAGCATGTTGTGGACAAAAACCAAAGTTTTTGGAGCATTGAATCTTTCTGGCTGCAACAAGCTTTCCTCCACTGCAATCCTTTTGCTACCATGCATGGTAGGATCACACTGACGTGGCTGTTGAAGAACGGAGCTGCTGCGTTTTGCAAGAAGCTCCGGAAGATGTTCTTGGCGGTGGTTTCAAGGGTGTCTTTCACGACCGATGGTTGGCAATCCGACGCTAATCACAAGTACTTGGATGTGACGGCGCACTGGATTCTCGACTGGCAAATGCAGAGTGTGGCGCTGGCTTTCCCATCTTGCAATGATGATGCCACAGCCGCCACTGTCTTTGATTTGTTCGCTGCTGCTGTGAAGGAATGGGGACTTTAGGACAAAATCTACTGTGTGACCATGGACAATGACAACGTGAACGAATCTATGGTGGACAACTTTTTGGTGCTGCAGAACGACAGGTTTGACAAGGATGGCCACATCCAGTGCATGGGCCATATTCTCAACCTGGCTGTGAAATAATTGATTGCAGTGGAGCAGGTGGAGGAGCACCTTCGTGTGGCCCGAGACATAGTGTATCAAGTGTGCAGGTCTGCAAAGTGTGAGAAGTCGCTCATGAACGCTTGTCAGGCCCGCGGTGTGAACTACCTCTCCCTACACCTTGACACCCCCACGAGATGGAATAGTACGCTTGACATGTGCGAGCGGGTGGTGAGGATAAAAGAGGTGCTTGACGAGTGGCTCCAGTCCCGGGATCCTGCCCTGATTCCCAATGGGCAGGGTTGGGAGCTGCTGGGCATGGTGATTGCGATTTTGAAGCCGTTCAAGGGCTTCACCGAGGACCTCAGTGGGCAGGAGTACCCTACGCTCTCACTTGTGGTGCCATTCTTTAGCACCATCTTGCAGAAACTCCACATCTGGCGCGTGAAGGCCACCAAAGCAACAGAGAAGAAGCAAAAGAAGGTGAGTCTTGACAGCACGGAGAAGCTACTGTTGACGCTGCAGCCGGGGCTAGCCAGTGCAGTTGATAAGGTGAGAAACAGGTGGTGGTGTTTTTTCTTGCCTTGGTACCCCATTTTTGTATGCTTGACAATGTCTGTTTTTGTGCTTGTGGTACTGCAGCTGGAGAAATACGTGAAGAAGTGTAGCATCCGCCATGTGGTTGCGACAGTGATCGATCCACGGTTCCGGTTCTGATTCTTTGACCGCGTGCACAAGGTAAGAAAAGCCATGGGATGGTGATGGTGGTGGTGGTGGCGGTGGTGGTGGTGGTGGCGGTGTGGGTGGTGTTGGTGGAGGGGCTGGTGGTGGTGGCGATGGTGGCGTTGGTTCAGTGCGTTAGTTTTTTTACCTTCCTCAAGTGAAATAACTTGTTTTGCCCATCATTTGTTTGATGCAGCTTCTGGGAATCAAGTCAACGGTGGAGCTGGAGGTCAAGGAGCCTGATTTTTTCAAGCCATATTGTTCCAAGGTACAGGATGAACGGAGGGCTGTGGCTGCAGCAGCAGAGGGAGCTGCTGCAGTAGAGGCAGCACAGGCAGCAGCAGGAGCAGATGCTAACAACGACGACGACATGATGGCGATGTCTACCAACATGCCCGCAACAGCAGCAGTTTCTAGCACCAGCCAACAACTGGGTGATCCTGCAGCAGCCGCAAAGAAAGGGCGCGGGAAGCAGAGGCGTCAGAGCATGCTGGAGGCTGCACTACTAGACCCGATGGACGAGCAGTACAAAGAGGAAGAACCTGTTGTGCAAGTGATGGTGCCGGACATGATTGAAGAAGAGGTGGAGTTGTACAAGAAGGAGGCAAGAGGCGGACGGCAGTGCAACGTGTTGCACTGCCGTCCGCAATTCTACAAGGAGAACTGCACCACCTACCCTACGTTTGCCTTGGTAGTGCAAGATGTGCTTGCCGTACCAGCAACAAGCACACCCTCCGAGCGCATGTTCTCGCTCGGGGGCAGAGTTGTGACTGACTTCTGTCATTCGTTGTCCCAGCTGACTGTGCAGGATTTGCTCTGCCTCAAAACCTGGATCAACGATCCAGCACTCAGGAATTTTCCAGTGGCACTGAATGGTACAGTGGCTGATGAGCTGCAAGAGATTGAGGAGAAGGAGAAGGCAGCAAGGCAAGCAGCAAGGAGAGCCGTGAGGAGAGCAACACAGAAGCAGGACAAGGCGGCTGAAGATGGCGATGATGCTGCAGCAGAGGACACGCATGATGATGCAGACAAAGATGAAGATGAGGAGGATGACAGTAGTTCACATGACTCAGAGGAGGATGAGAATGACGAGGATGGGAATCATGATGAGGAGGGTGGGATGATGGGGGATGATGATGACGATGATGATGTTCTAGAGGTGAACTAGTCATGCCTTGACATGCTTTCAAACATGTCCTTTTCCATGCTTTTGTTCCAGCCAATGATTCCATCCATATGCATTAACGCTTGCGTTCAGTTCTTCCCCACAACAATGAATGGAAAAGATATGAAAAAGTTAAGCTCTGTCAGAACATGTGTTGTGCTCCACTACTGCTCCACTCCACTAGTCATTGGAGATCATGGGCAAAAAGGGTCTACATGGGAGGCATAAGCTACACAGACTTGGTTTAATCAAGTTGGTTAGTACATATGGTTAGCACATTGAGTTATACACAGCTACACATATTTGGAAAGCAGATTAGGATAGCACATTAGGATATCAGATTTGGTTAGCATAAGAAACACAGAATGCATTCATACACAGGTTCTGCTATGCAGGAGTAATGGTGCACTTGTTGGTGCTTTGGTAAAATGGTGGTGTGGTGGAGGTGTACAGGTGGTGGTGGTGTTGGTGGTCAGCACGGGGAGGCGATTTGGAGGCTCCTTACGCGATGGATGGTCAGCACGGGGAGGAGGGAGATGCAGGCAGCGTTGGCTCCACTGCATCAGGCGGCCGGTGTGAAGACAGGGAGGGATACAGTGGTACACGATATATGAGCAGCTTGAGGCGCGTCCGGACTGGGGAGTCATGAGCATCGACGTCCGAAACGTATACAACTCGGTGGAGAGGGCTGCGATCTTCAAAGCGGTGCGAGCACGGGGTTTCAAGCGGCTCATCCCTGCTTTGGCTCTCTTCTATGAGCAACCCTTGGATCTGTACTACCAGGGGGGAGTACCTTGTCAGGCCCGCGGTGTGAACTACCTCTCCCTGCTTGCGACTCGCCCAACTGAAAGCACCTCCATTTAGCATACACACAAAGCCGGAGGTGGATTTTCTGTCGTCAATATTGCCTCCCCAGTCAGCGTCGGTGTAGCACATGAGACGGAGTGATGCAGATCTAGCGATGCCTCCAAACTGGAGTCCCACGTGTCGCGTCCCCTTAAGGTAGCGCATGATGCGCTTCACAACCTGCCAGTGTAGTGGACCAGGATTGGCCACAAACCGGCTCACCTGCCCAACAGCATGGGCTATATCTGGCCGGGTGGCGACCATGGCATATATTAGACTGCCCACTGCAGACTGATATGGGATACCCAGCATGTCAGTTTTCTCCGCTTCGTTGGATGGGGACATAGAGGTGGAGAGCTTGCACTCTGAGCTCATGGGTGTGCTGGCAGGCTTGCAATCTTCCATGTCGTATCGTTTGAGGATGGAGTCGATGTACTTTGTCTGGTTCAGGCTGATGGTACCTGCGGCTCTGTCACGCTTGATGGCAATGCCAAGGTAGAAGTTAAGAGGACCCATGTCCTTCATCTTGAACCTACTACTCAGCTGCGCCTTGAGATCGTCCAGCAGCTGCGTTGAAGAAGAGCACAGAATCAGGTCATCAACGTACAAGGTGACCAACATAGTCCCTTTGTCGCTCTCATACATGTACATGCTAGGGTCGTTGTCGCAGTGCATGAAGGACTCCTTGGCCATGAATGTATCCATCTCTTGGTACCAAAGTCTTGGCGCTTGTTTTAGCCCATAGAGTGCCTTCACCAGCCTGCACACCTTGCCCTCGGGCGCATCAACCCCCTCTGGAACCTCCATCAACACCTCCTTGTCAAGTTTGCCGTAAAGGAAGGCTGTCTTGACATCCATCTGGTGGACCTCCATGTTCTTGGCAGCAGCAATGGCGAGCATTGACCGGATGGAGGCAAACGTCACAACGGGAGCAAAGGTCTCATCGTACTCTGCGCCAGGCCGTTGAGAGAACCCCTTTGCTACCACCCGTACCTTGTACTTGTCTATCTTACCATCCTGTTTCCCTTTTACTTTCAGCACCCACTTGGAACCCACAACATGAGCGCCGGCAGGTCTGTCCACCAGTACCCATGTCCCATTCTCCTCGATGGAGCTGAGTTCAGTGCAATTGCTTCGTCCCACTCAGCTTTGTCAGGCCGCACGAGTGCCTCTGCGACAGACATTGGCTCCTCTTGAACCATGAACGAATAGTTGAAGCCTGTCCATTCACCCCTATCTAAATCGCAATGCTGCCGAGGAGCTTTCAGACGTGAATTGCTCCTTGGACCTGCTTGCTGTTGCTGTTGATGTAGAGGCTGGAGGTTTGTTATGTCATCGATGGGGGGAGAGGTATCCTCCTCATGGTCTGGAGGATCAGATACGTCGGACTCGGAGGCTGATTCCTCCGAGTCATCTTCATCAGCTTCTCTCCCTGTTGTAGTACCCAGCCCATGCCATTGTGCTGGTGGTTCGTCTCCCTCCTGAAGAAGAGTGAGCCACTCTCCCTGTTTTGGAGTGTTCTCAGGTTCAAGAAGCTCTCCCTTACTCATTGAACGTTCGTGGAAATCCACGTCTTTGCTGCGGATGACCTTCTTAGCTCCTAGGTCCCGCATTCTATGAGCTCTGTGGGTGGTGTCATAGCCGATGAAAATACACTTTCGTGCTGTTGCATCGAGCTTTCCAGGACCCTCACCCGCCTGGACCTTGGCAAAGCCGGTGCAACCGAACACCTTGAGATGGGAGGCGTCCGGCTTCCTTCCCGACCATGCTTCTTGAGGTGTCTTCAGCTGCTGTGTCTGCTTCTTCTTGCCTCTCCTTCGTAGAGCTGCTGCAGGTGTGAGGTTCACAAGATACGTAGCCGTGCGTGCTGCTTCAGCCCAGAACCTAGGAGGCAGCTTGGCGTCAAAGAGCATGCACCTTGTCATGCCAAGGAGGGTCTGATTCATCCTCTCTGCTACACCGTTGCTTTGAGGTGAGTAGGGAGTAGTTTTCTGGTGTTCAATGCCCTGTGCCTTGAGTCACTCCCTGCAGGCTTCGTACTCCCCCCCATTGTCCTTCCTGAATGCCTTCACCTTCCTTCCACTCTGTCGCTCGACCATAGTGACAAAGGCTTGCAGATTCTCCTTCACCTCACTTTTCTTTTTGAGAAAGTATATCCAGACCGTGCGGTTGTTGTCGTCGATGCATGTGAGGAAATATCTGCTGCCTCCATTGGACGGTATGCGAAAGGGACCACACACGTCAGAGTGGATGAGGTCAAGGGGTGCGAGAGCACGCGTGCCATTACGCTTGAAAGGTTTCTTCTTGGCCTTGCCTTGAAGGCATGGCTCACACAAGATCCCAGCTCCCTCCGCCTCATCACCTAGCTCCATCCCACGCACTAGCTCCTGCTTATCCATGAGTACCAATGTGCCATGAGCCACGTGCCCAAAGCGCCTGTGCCACAGGTTCTCCGACGATGTGCACTGGCTAGAATGAACAGCCTCGGTGGCTGCATTTGCTTCTGGTTTTGTTGCCGAATCTTCCGGTGCCACTGCTTCCGCTGCTCCAACNTTGGCTGTGAAGGAGGGCAAGTAGACTACCCCCTCTAGCTTGAGGTCGGAGTCCGCACCGTTGACACCCACTGTGACCAGCTTGTCACCAATCCCCTCAGCTGCCTCAACCTTGCCGTTGGCGACTCTGAAGTTTTTGTTGCATGGAGCAAGAGAGATGAAGTCTCTCTTCTCATAGGTGGTGTGCTCGTTTGTACCCGAGTCAAGGCCGTAAGCTCCTGGCCTGAGTATCGCCCTCCCTTTGTTGGAGGCACACTCGGCCATCAAGCTTGTGGGATCCTTCCCACCATGTCCCCCTCGCCATTCATCCTTGTCTCCTCCCTCCTTCTTGGGTGCCCGGCACTCCCGAGCCCAGTGTCCAGCCTTACCACAGTTATGGAAGTTTCCTTGACGCTTTGGACCCCTTCCACCAGTGCCATTGTTTCCCTTGTATCCAGAGGAGGAGGTATTACGAAAGGCACCGCTGCTTCGTGAAGCAAAGGCAGCCATGTTTGCTTCACTACTGCTGCGACGCATGGCTTCATTCCGCACATATTCCGAGACGGTGGTGTATGATACTTGCTCTTTCGTCCACCCTCCAATCACTGTGATCATGGGACCCCAGCTCTCCGGCAGCGTCATCAGAAAAATCATGGCCTGCATATCCGATTTCAGGCCCCACCCCATGACGTTGGCTTGTTGCAAGAGAGTCTCAAACTTCTGCATAAAGCCAGAGACATCCTCCCCTTCACCAAGCCTCATACTGATGAGGTTTTGTAGAATGAAGAGACGGTTGGCAAGTGAGGAGGACTGAAACACCTTGCCCATTTTGTCGTATGCTGCGGCTGCCACTGTGCAACCGCTGATGTGTGAGAGGACTGAGGGTTGTATGGAGGACACGAGAACGGCAAGAGCCTTCTTGTTGAGCTTGACCCATGCCACAAGGTCAGCACCCTCCTCCTTTGGTACTGGGATACTTCCGTCAAAGTATCCTAGCAAGTCTGTATCATCCATGATGATCTCAAACTGCCACTTCCAGAGAGCAAACCCCTCTCCATCAAATTTGAGGATGGGAGAATGATTCCCTGGTTCCCCTGTCCCTGCCATCCCTACACCTATAACTGCTACAGCTGCTGCACCTGTTGTTGATGCTGATGCACCTGTGTTTGATGCCGTTGTAGGCTGTTGGTGAGAAGAGGCAACTGCTGGTCCTGTTCACGTTGGCAGATGCAAGAAGATGTAGGCTGATGTAGGCTGATATAGGCTGATGTCAGCTCCCAAGGCAGAAAGGTGCAGATGTGTTGCATTCCCCTCCGGCTGATGATTGACCTGCAAACAGAGAGGATGGGTGAGAGCGAAGGCGCTCTCACTGCTTGTGACTTTGGCGGTTGCGTGCGTGAAACTTCTCTAACCAGAGGAGTGGGCCCATAACCCTTTGTTAGCTACTGAGCTAACCACCTCCGGCAAAGAAGCCGCGAAACCAAAAAAGCTCACCAAGATTCTTACACCTTCTTCCTTTGCAGGTATGTGTCGTGCACCCCAAACTTAATCAGGCCTACAATTCACCTTCAAGAGCACTAACGCCTTAGCATTACATCTCAAGAAGAGTTCAAGTCGTCAATACACAAGAGAGCGTCAAGCAAGGGTTAATTGAGCAGTATGCAAGACAAGTCCTTTTAGAGCTGTCTGTCAAGTCCTAGAACTCAAAAGCACATTCCTAAGAAGTGGCTTGACCCTGCCACATCACCAAGAGACTTGCGCTGTGGGCTTGACACATAAGCATCCTTGTGCCAAGGTGACTGATCAGCTTCGTTGCTTCCCAGAAGCAATGGAATTTCTTTCTTGGAAGCTTCTAAAACAACCAAGATGTGCATGGAGCCAGGATCGAGCTCATGACCTCTCACTTGGCCAAATCAACAAAATGGCCAAGTTAACCACTCACCTACATGGTGTACTCACAGGTCATATCTCACATGAGACAGAGCATAGTTGAGTCACCCTACAACAAATCCAGGGGTCATACCTCCACAAGGGGCAGAGCATTCCTGATCCGTCGTACAAGACTGAACAAGGGACAAACATATTCAACATGTGGGACCCTGGCATACGGAGTAGAAGTCACGCAAGCGAGGGGTCCTCATGGCGTGGTGCCTTCATCTTAGAGAGCAAGCTTCATAGGCACGGCATATCTTTACATACCTCAGCCAAGGCGATGTACTCAGCTTTGACTGTTGACAAAGAGACACATTCCTGCTTGCGACTTGCCCAACTGACTGCACCTCCATTCAACATACACACGAAGCCGTAGGTAGATTTTGTGTCATCAATATTCCCTCCCCAATCAGCATCGGTGTAGCACATGAGACGGAGTGACACAGATCTAGCGATGCCTCCAAACTTGAGCTCCACGTTCCGCGTCCCATGAAGGTAGCGCATGATGCGCTTCACAGCTTGCCAGTGAAGTGGACCAGGATTGCCCACAAACCGGCTCACCTGCCCAACAACATGGGCTATATCTGGTCGGGTGGTGACCATGGCATACATCAAACTGCCCACTGTAGACTGATATGGGATGTCCAGCATGTCAGTTTTCTACGCTTCGTTGGACGGGGACATCGAGCTGGAGAGCTTGCACTCCGAGCTCATGGATGTGCTACCAGGCTTGCAATCTGCCATGTCATATCGTTTGAGGATGAAGTCAATGTATTTTGTCTGGTTCAGGCTGATGGTACGTGTTGCTCTGTCGCGCTTGATGGCAATTCCAAGATAGAGGTCAAGAGGACCCATGTCCTTCATTTCGAATCTGCTACTCAGCTACCCCTTGAGATCATCTAGCAGCTACGTTGAAGAAGAGCATAGAATCAGGTCATCAACGTACAACACGACCAGCATAGTCCCTTTTTCGCTCTCATACACGTACATGCTAGGGTCATTGTCAGAGTGCATGAAGGACTCCTTGGCCATGAACGTGTCCATCTCCTGGTACCAAAGTCTTGGCGCTTGTTTTAGACCATAGAGAGCCTTCACCAATCTGCACACCTTGTCCTTGGGAGCATCAACTCCTTCCAGAACCTCCATCAGTACCTCCTTGTCAAGTTTTTTGTAAAGGAAGGCTGTCTTGACATCCATCTGGTGGACCTCCATGTTCTGGGCAGCAGCAATGGCGAGAATTGACTGGATGGAGGCAAACGTCACAACCGGAGCAAAGGTCTCATCGTACTCTGCGCCAGGCCATTGGGAGAACCCCTTTACTACCACCCGTGCCCTGTACTTGTCTATCTTGCCATCCTATTTCCTTTTTACTTTCAGCACCCACTTGGACCCCACGACGTGAGCCCCGGCAGGTCTGTCCACCAACACCCATGTCCCATTCTCCTCAATGGAGCTGATTTCACTGCAAATTGCTTCCTCCTACTGCGCTTTTTCAGGCCGAGTGAGTGCCTCTGTAATAGACGTTGGCTCCTCTTGAACCAAGAATGAATAGTTGAAGCCTGCCATTCACCCTTATCTGCGTCGTAATGCTGGCGAGATACTTTGAGGCGTGAACTGCTCCTTGAACCTGCTTGCTGGTACTGTTGATGTGGAGGCTGGAGGTCTGGTTCGTCGTTGATGATGGGAGAAGCATCCTCCTCATGTACTGGAGGATCATATACGTCGGAATCAGAGTCTGATTCCTCTGAGTCATCTTCATGAGCTCCTCTCCCTGTTGCAGCACCCATCCCATATCATTGTGCTGGTGCTTTGTCTCCCTCCTCAAGGAGAGTGAGCCACTCTCCCTGTCTAGGAGTGTTCTTAAGTTTGAGAAGCTCTTCCATACTCGAAGACCTTTCGTGGAAATCCACATCTTTGTTGCGGATGAACTTCTTGGCTCCTTGGTCCCACAGTCGATAAGCTTTGTGGTCGGTGCCATAGCTAATAAAAACACACTTTTGTGCTCTTGTATCGAGCTTTTCAGGGCCCTCACCGCCTCGGCCTTGGCAAAGCCTGTGCAACTGAACACCTTGAGATGGGAGGCGTCCGGCTTCCTGCCTGACCATGCTTCTTGAGGCGTCTTCAGCTGCTGTTTCTGCTTCTTCTTACATCTCCTTCGTAGAGCTTCTACAGGTGTGAGGTTCACAAGATAGGTAGCCATACGTGCTGCTTCTACCCAGAACCTAGGAGGTAGCTTAGCGTCAAAGAGGATGCAGCTTGTCATGCCCAGGATGATCTGGTTCATCCTCTCTGCTACGCCATTGCTTTGAGGTGAGTAGGGGGTAGTTTTTTGGTGTTTCATCCTCTACAAATTGAGCCACTCCTTGCAGGCTTCAAACTCCCCCCCATTTTCTATCCTAAATGCTTTCACCTTCTTTCCACTCTGTCACTCAACCATAGCAAAAAAGGCCTGCAGATTCCCCTTCACCCCACTTTTCTTTTGGACAAAGTATATCCAGACTTTCGGGCTATTGTCATCGATGCAAGTGAGGAAATATCTGTTACCTCCATTTGACGGTATGTAAAAGGGACCATACATATCAGAGTGGACGAGGTCAACGGGTGCGAGAGCATGCGTGTCATTGTGCTTGAAGGGCTTCCTTTTTTCCTTGCCTTGAAGACATGGCTCACACATGATCCCAGCTCCCTCCGCCTCATTGCCTAGCTCCATCCCACGTACTAGCTCCTACTTTCCCATGAGCTCCAATGTGCGATGGGCCACGTGTCCAGAGCGCCTGTGCTACATGTTCTCAGAGGATGTGCACATGCTAGAATGAACAGCCCGGGAGGTTGCAATTTCTTGCGGTTTTGTTGCCAAATTTTTTGCTACCAGTGCTCCCGCTGCTCAAACATGTCCTTCCTCATCTGAATCTACATTGCTGCTCTCCTCATCATCACTCTCGACTGAAGATTCAGCCGTTGAAGTGCTCATTTTGTTCTACAAGACGTAGAGTCCATCAACGCGAGGAACCTGTGCGACAACCTTCTTGGCAAAGTAGGAGATGTTGATGTCTTTGGTTGGGACTATCACTGCTTCCTTCTCTGTGAAGACCACTGTCATGCCATGGTCAGTTATCTTAGAGACGAAGAGCAGGTTAGCTGTAAAGAAGGGTAAGTACACCGCCCCCTCTAGCTTGAGATTGGAGTATCCACCGTTGACACACACTGTGACCAACTTGTCACCAATCCCCTTTGCTGCCTCAACCTTGCCGTTGGTGACTCTGAAGTTCTTGTTGCATGGAGCAATAGAGATGAAGTCTCTCTTCTCGTAAGTGGTGTGCTTGTTTGTGCCCGAGTCAAGGCCGTAGGCTCCTGGCCTGAGTATTGCTCTCCCTTTGTTGGAGACATTCTTAGCCATCAAGCTTGTGGGATCATTCCCACCATTTCCCCCTTGCCATTCATCCCCGTCTCCTCCCTCTCTCTTGGGTGCACGGCACTCTCAAGCCCAGTGTTCAGCCTTGCCACAGTTATGGCAGTTTCCTTGGCGCTTTACACCCCTTCCACTGTTGCTAGTGTTGTTGTTTCCCTTGTAGGAAGAGGAGGTACTATGGAAGGTATCGCTGCTCCGTGAGGCAAAAGCAGCCATATTTGCTTGACTGCTGCTACAACGTATAGCTTTATTCTCCACATACTCGGAGACAATGGTGTAGGAGACTTGATCTTCAGTCCACCCTCCTATCACCGTTATCATGGGGCCCCAGCTTTCCGGCAGCGTCATTAGAAAAATCATGGCTTGCATATCGGATTTCAGGTCCCATCCCATGTCGGTGGCTTGTTGCAAGAGCGTCTCAAACTTCTACATAAAGGCAGAGACATCCTCCCCTTCACCAAGCCTCATGCCAATAAGATTTTTTGGAATGAAGAGACGGTTGGCAAGTGAGGAGGACTGAAAGACCTTGCCAAGTTTGGCATATGCCACAGCTGCCACTGTACAACCGCTGATGTATGAAAGGAATGATGTTTGTATGGAGGTTACAAGAATGGTGAGAGCCTTCTTGTTAAGCTTGACCCATACCACAAGGTCAACACCCTCTTCCTTTGGTGCTGGGATAGATCCGTCAAAACATCCTAGCAGATCTTTGTCATCCATGATGGTCTCAAACTGCCACTTCTAGAGCGCAAACCCCTCTCCATCAAACTTGAGGATGGACTAATGATTCCCTGGTTCCCCTGTCCTTGCCATCCTACAACTACAACTGCTTCAGCTGTTGCACCTGTTGTTGATGCCAACGTAGGCTGTTGGTGAGAAGAGGCAACTGCTTTCCCTATTCACGTTGGCCGTTGCAAACAGATGGAGGCTAATGTAGGCTGAGTTAGGCTGATGTGAGCTCCCAAGGTAGAAAGGTGCAGATGTGTTGCATTCCCCTCTTGCTGATGTTGACCTGAAAACAAAGAAGTTGGGTGAGAGCAAAGGCGCTCTCACTGCTTGTGACCTTAGCGGTTGCATGGGTGAAACTTCTCTAACAGGAGGAGTAGGCCCATAACCCTTTGTTAGCTACTGCGCTAACCACCTCTGGCAGAGAAGCCGCAAAACCAAAAGGCTCACAAAGGTTTTTAGGCCTTCTTCCTTTGTTGACATGTGTCATGCACCTGAATCTTGATTAAGCATACACTTCACCTTCAAGAGTACTAACGCCTTAGCATTACATCTCAAGAAGACCTCAAGTCGTCAATATGCAAAAGAGCATCAAGCAAGGGTTGATTGATCAGCATGCAATACAAGTCCTTTTATACCTCTCTGTCTAGTCCTAGAACTCAAAAGCACATTCCTGGGAAGTGGCCTGAACCAGCCACATCACCAATAGACTTGCACTCTGGGCTTGACACATAAGCATCCTAGTGTTAAGGTGAAAGACCAACCATGTAGCGTCCAAGTCGCTACGGACTTTCTTTCTTGGAAGTTTCCATAACAACCAAGATGTGCATGGGGCCAAGGTTGAACTCATGACCTCTGACTTGGCCAAATCACCAAAATGGCCAAGGTAACCACTCACCCAGAAGGAGAGCAGACGGTGAAAAAGCATAAGGCTAGTGCCAAGCGCCACCACCCGGAGCTATCTGCCGGCTCCCTCTGGCGGAAGGCACAACTCCAGGCCCGAGCGGCGGCGGTAGTGCGGAAGGCAACAGCAACCGTTAGCCAGACCAAGTTAGTAGCGCCGGCACTAGATACCGGCCGAAGAGAAGAGCCGGAGCAGATGCCCCCGGAGGAAACTACCCCTGCCTTGAAGGGAAAGCGGAAGGCGGACGTGGTAGCGGCCGCGGAGCCACTGAAGGAGAAACATCCTTGAACACACGAAGGCTTCAGCTCCAGCATTACTCCGGAGCAGCTGGCGCAAGCCCAACGGGAGGCCGTGCAAGCAGCAGAGCTCCTGATGGCAGTCTTCCGCAAGGTTCAGATGCTGGTGGAAATGGTGCCGACCTCACTACGGCCTGTCTTGGGAGAAACCGTTGCAGTAGCCGTCCGCAAGGGGGCAGAAAAGAGAGGATGCACGGAGAAAGAGGCGGCAGTGATGGTGGTCTCCGAGATTAGTGAATCATCAGGAGATTCAGAAGAGGAGCAGCCCATCACACGCAGCCAGGGACTACTACGTGCCCCGGGAGCGGCCCCGCAAAGAAGGGAGGAGGTGATTGAGCTGCACCGCGTTGGCGGACGCGGCAGACGACCAGGTGGCCCCACGGAGACAAGGCTGCGAGACCAGTGGGACGAATGGGAACTTCGAGCGGTCGGAATCCTTCGGCTGTTCCCTGCACCCGACTCCTGGGACAGAGAGCCGCCAGTCTACGACGAGGACAACCGCAAGAAGTTTGAGGTGATGAAAGCGAAGCAGGATGGGAGGCGAGCGCGCGGACTGCCGGCAAGAGTGCCGGAGACAAAACAAAAACCGGGAGAAGCGGGGCCAGAAAAAGCGGGAAGGAAGGGGCCCATGGAGACGCAGGACTGGCGGATCTGGCAGACCGTCCACATCTTTCTCCGCGCCAGTAGCAAGGAGCAGCAGAAGGCGGAAGCGCAGAAGGTATACGCGGATCTGGAAACACGGCTTGGCGTGGAGTTCGACCGGAGGAAGAACGATGACCTGGCCCGTTTGTGCGAGAATAATGCGTGGGAGGATGGCCGCCTCTGGAGATTAACTCCGCGCATCTTGTGGGTGCCCCAGCCCACGCTGCAGAAGGCGGTGGTGGAGGCCTACCACCGCCATCACCACACCGGCACGCAGGCGCTGAAGGACCGCCTCACGCCCATCATCCATGTACCGGATCTGGTGGCTCTCATCAAGGAGGTGGTACAGCACTGCGCCCCCTGCGAGCGATCGTGGAAGATCACACCACGGGACCAGCCGCTGTTCCAGTCCTCCCCCATCGGCAAGCCGGTGGAGAAGATTATCATTGACTTCCACGGCCCCCGCGCGCACCGCGACCAAGGGAACCGGTACTGGATCACAGCGGTGGACAACTTCACGAAGTCTCTTTGGGTCCGCGCTGTGCACAACAAGAGCTCTGCCACCGCGGCAAGGTTCATCCGCGAGGAAATCTTTTACCGCTTTGGGGGATGCAGCGTGGTGCACAATGATAATGGCACCGAATTCATGGGGGCTTTCAGAGAGGAGTTGGAGGAATGGGGGATCTGCCATGTACACTCCGGGCGGTACAGGCCAGAATCCCAGGGGCAAGTGGAGCGGGTGCACGAGATACTAGAGCGAGCAGTGGCCACCACGGAGGGCAGCGGCTGGACAGAGAAGCTGAAGAAGATGGCGCACTTCATCAACACAACACCCAGCCGTGCAACCTCCTTCTCACCCCACATGCTGCTATTTGAACAGCCACCGCGGGCGGCAATGGACATGCCCCAGAAGCCACTGAGGTTACCCCTTGTTCCGGAGGAAGAAGGGAAGCGCTCGGAGGAGGAGAAGGACAGGGAGGTCGCGGAATGGTTCCGCGAGCGCTGTGAAAGGACAAAGGCCATGTGGGCAGAGGCGCAGTTGAGGGGTTCTGTCGCTGCCTGGCGCGGATGCAATGCAGCCAACCGACGGCTGAACCATGGGCCCATCAAAGAGGGCCACTTGGTGTATCTCCGCCCCTTTCCCAATACGGGGCGAGAGGCAGGAGAACCGTGGGAGGTGTACCGCGTGGCCAGCGTCGAGGCGGGGCAAGTGTAGTTGGAAGGGCCGAAAGGGTTCACTGACCGCAGTTATCCGGCCACGGAGTTTGTGCTGCTGCCACCAGCGTGGCAAACGCACATTCCCGGGACAGGAGATCGCCTGCCGCCTCTGGGATAGCGGAAGGGCTCGCGGGGGTGGAGAGCGGAGGAGGTGCTGGACGTCTGTGAAGAGGAGGTGTTGTAGCAGGAGCGGGAGTGGAGCCAGGAACCAGAGGAAGTGGAGGAGGAAGAGTCCGATGTTCGCGAACTGGCCGCGGAGGAGGTGAGGAAGGAACAACGGCAAGAGCAGCCGCGGCGGGGGTAGCAACTGGAGCAGCGAGAGGAAAGGCGGCAGGAATAGAGAGAGCAGCAGGAACGGAGGAAGAGGGAGGAGCCTGCGGGTAGGCCCGAGCGACAGCCCGAGAAAACCTTAGCGTGGGTGGCCCAGCAGTCATCCCAGAAAGCACCACCGCAGACTAGGGTGCCGATGAGCCCCAAGACCCTGGCCAACTACACGGGCCCGTGCGTATGGTGCAGAGAGAATCTTCCTGCTGAACCACATCTAAAGGTGGTTTGCCGGGTGTGTGGAAATCCCGCACACAAGTATGCCGGCGGAACCTCCAAAACCTGCATTGGGCGAAACCGCACCTGCTTGCGGTGCCTGAATGAGGCAGCTGAGGAGAAAGCCGCAAAGGAGCGGGAGGAAGAAGGAGCGGGACCCGGCGCTGGGGGAGCATCGCCCTGCAGAAGGTGGGACCCAGAAGAGGAGGAAGAGGAGGAAGAAGAGGAGGAAAAAGAGGGGCACCCTGAGCGGAGGACAGGTCCGCGCACGGTTTCCAGAGCCACAATGAGGCAGTGGCAGGCAAAGGGACGGGTCGCGGCAGAAGAGAGAAAACGGAAGGAACTGGAAGAGAAGAAGTGTGCCCAATGCGGCCAATGGTGGGGAGTGGTGGTGAAGGATTGTGGCGACTGCCTCCGCAAAATCTGCACTGGCTGCCTAGTGCCACCTTGTGATGGGCGTGGTCGGCAAAGTGGGGCTGTGGTGTGCAGAAGGTGCAGAGAGGAGATCGAGAAGCAACGAGGTGTCCGCAAGGCACCTCGATTAAACAAGGAGGAAGAGGAGGAGGAATCCGAGGAAGAGGAGGTACCAGGAGAGGAAGGGCATCAATACGCGGCATGCCCCACATGCCTAAAGACGGTGCAGGATGGGGAAAGGTGTGCTGTCTGCACGAGGTCTGCCCACCGCGAATGCCTGGTGATGGGCAGCTTTGCCTGGAAGGGCCAATGTCACCAATGTGTGGGCAATGAGCTCCTTGAGACGGACTGCTACCTGAGCTTCATCGCGGAGACCCGAGAACCAGCATGCGCTGCCTACCGGGAAGGGATGGCGGAGTTCGGGAAGGGATGTGGCATGTGCCTGAAAATGTGCCACCAGCGGTGCGGCAAGAGGGGCAAGGAAGGAGTATGGACCTGCCACCGTTGCCTCGCTCAGCCCAGAAAGGAGGATTGGGGGACAGAAAACTCCGGGTTGCGTTGCTGCGGAAATGGATGCATGGGGATCGTCACGGGGATGGCATGCCACTGTGAGTACTGCGGAGGATGGGCCCATGCGCAGTGTGCCACAGAGGTGGGAAGGAATGAGGAGGGACAGATGGTGTACCGCTGCACCAGTTGCAAGACGTATGAACGGATCCCGCACTACTCTACCTGCAAAAGAAGACTGGGCGCGGAGGACATCACTGCAGGAGCCCGGTGCGAGGGGTGCCAGTTGTACGTGCATCAAGAGTACTCCGCGAGATATCAACGTGAGGGCGGGGAGGTGGAGACGTACTGCCATCCTTGCCAACAGCGGCAGCGGCCGGGTTCCCAAGGGAAGTTCATGGGCCTGCTACGCTGACGAGACTCTGGGACAGAGTCTTAAAAAAGGGGGGTTGGGGGCATCAGTGTTAGGCAGAGATCCACCGCATCTCCGCTGAGAGAAAGGTGGATCCGCGGAAGGAAGTTGCCGCGACCTACCAGTCCATGGAAAGAGGTGGCCGCGACCACAGATCCGTGGAGGAGGCTGAGGGGGAGGCCGCAGAGCACCGGAGAACGCGCAAGGATGCTGGTTCCCACAATGAGGTTTTGGTAGAGCGTGGGGTGGCACGGAATCTAGTGGCGGTGGAGGAGAAGAAGCGGGAAAAGTTGCCGCCAGGGAACAAGCAATCAACGGCGGCTTCTCTATGGCTAGTAGAAGCGATTGACGCGGAGGAGGATAGAAGGGGCGGGATAGTCAGGGATGAGAATCCGCGGTGGAAAGGAAACACGTACCAAGCCGCGCAGAGGTGGGAGCGTAGCAGGAGCGTCGGACGTGCAAGACATCCGCCGGCAGAACCGGATGTCAGGAAGAGGGCGGCAGGAGCTCGACCAATGAGAACCCAGGGTTGGCAGCGGTGATCAAGGAGGAGGGCCAGGAGGACGCACCGCGCGAAGACAAAGATTCAAGGAAAAACACAAGACCGCGCGCACCCAAGCCGCAGAATGGAGGGAAGAAGTAGAAGTAGGAGAGAGAAATACAGAAGAAGTAATCTGTTGTGTGATTGAGGACGAGACCCGCGGTGCGCGTAACGCACCGCGCGGAGTCCAAAGTAGAGGAAAGAGTGTATGAGAATTAGAGAGCTAGGATGGGAGGTAATAATGTGGCTGTGCAGCGGAGGAACCAGAGTGATCTGATCTTGATCTAATCTTGTACTATCTGACTTGATGCAAGTGTCCTTTCCAGTTAAAAGAGTCAAGTCCTGACTCATTCAGATCCAGCCTGCCGCCTTATGCATTCTTGATCCGCGCATTTGTCAATCAAGTTCAGACCTCCACTCCCGCTTTCTATCTAAGATCCACCCCCGTCTAAGGAACAGGAAGAGTGCTCTCCGCGGTGGTATTCCGCGGAGGATGAGATCTCCTCTTATGAGTGTATGTTTGTCCTACTGATCGCTCCGCTTCTAATCTTGGGTCCAACGAGAACTCCGCTAGGAATCATCACCACCAAGGAACGCAAGTAGGGTGAAGGGTGCTGCCAGCGACGTCGCGGCCTTGCGCACGGCCACGGAACGGGGTTCCGCTGGCAGAGGAGTCAGAGGCCACGGGGTGGCAGACTCTCGTACCGACAAGGAGTGAGCCGCGGAGCACTACCCACGCGCAGAGTCCTGAGGGTGGGAGGCATCCGCGGAAGACCAGGAGAGGCAACGGAGGACCACTGAGCAGTTGCATCGCGGAACCGCGGAACGGCAGAAACGCGGAGCAAACCCGGTGCGAAACCAGAGAAGCGCGGAAAGGGAGCATTGCGCGGCGAAATTGGGGGCATCACACATGCACACACACACACACACACACACACACACACACACACACACACACACACAGACACACACACACACACACACACATACACACATACATACACATACACACACACATACTCACACAACCACACACACACATACACACACACACATACACATGTATACACACACACACATATACACACATACACACATACATACACATACTCACACACATACTCAAACAACCACACACACACATACACACACACATACACACATACACACACATATACACACACACACACATACACACATACACACACATATACACACACACACACATACACACATACACACACATATACACACACACACACATACACACATACACACACATATACACACACACACACATACACACATACACACACATATACACACACACACACATACACACATACACACACATATACACACACACACACATACACACATACACACACATATACACACACACACACATACACACATACACACACATATACACACACACACACATACACACATACACACACATATACACACACACACACATACACACATACACACACATATACACACACACACACATACACACATACACACACATATACACACACACACACATACACACATACACACACATATACACACACACACACATACACACATACACACACATATACACACACACACACATACACACATACACACACATATACACACACACACACATACACACATACACACACATATACACACACACACACATACACACATACACACACATATACACACACACACACATACACACATACACACACATATACACACACACACACATACACACATACACACACATATACACACACACACACATACACACATACACACACATATACACACACACACACATACACACATACACACACATATACACACACACACACATACACACATACACACA
>SZWC01003448.1:67249-74003 GCA_023375785.1 Penium margaritaceum
GCTGGAACATGTCTTTGTCTTCCGACTCTGTCTAGCTCGTTGTAACTGCATTAACATGATTAGAAAGCACCTCATTCTGGTGGGTGTATACAGAGTTACACCCAGAACTCTGGTTTCTGGGCTATCTTAGGACAACCTCACCTACCAGGGCATGCCATGTGCTTGGTAAACATGGCGGTTTTTTATGCTGTGCCTTTGAGTTTTTTTTTTCCCTGCAGAGAAGCTTCGTCTGAGACAATTTATGTCTCTCCTAGCCTGAACCTTGATGTTCTCAAACTTTCCTTGCATGACAGTGTGGCTGCCGAAAAGAACCAATGCTGCCAAGTCAGCAGCAGAAATTCTTGAAATATCTATGGAAAACTCTCATGGTATCAGAGCAGCAAGGCAGCTCTTGTTGAGATGCATTGCAGAGATGCAGCAGTAAGAGAAGCAGCCAATGATGACTGCAGCTGTGTTCCTCGGATGATCCACCACGCAACGCAACAAGGGGTGGCTCTAGCACCCACATGCCAGAGACGTTATGCAGCAATGGGACGCCATCACCCATGGTGAGTCTCAGCAGATGCAGTTATGGAGAAAAATTCAGCACACAATTGTCAACCGGCATGAGGCAAACAGACTAGAAAACAGGGCCGACACAATAGCACCTGCCGTCCGCTCCTAGCATTTCAGCTGGGAGAAGATATCACCCTCTGGATCACGGTTCAACACTGAGCAGTTCCTAGGCAATCACTTGCTAGCAACTGTGTCCACTTAACACTTGGTCACTTTCGCGCGAGGTGCTAGTCAAAGACTAACTCCTGGGGCTAAGACCAACCAGTGTCTTCTTTGTACTGTTCCTTAGTTGGACAACTCTGTGAGGAGCATCTAAGGCCAGATTGTGTAATTAGAATGAGGAATGAGCCTGGTACATATAGTCCTAGGCCTGGCTTCTAAGGTGTGTGGGAAGTGACACTTTTGGGGTGGTCACTCCACACCACCTCACCAGTCCGCCACTTGGCGCATCCCCTGACCGCCAAGTGGCGCACTCTCCTCATGCATGGAGAAATGTCTAAGAAACTTTGCCTGTGCTAGAAGGTAAAAAAACCTCATGCGCATATCAAGGCTCGATTGCAGGACCTGTTGTCCCTAAGTCCAACATGCTATCCGTTGCGATACACTTCTGGTATCTCGCTTGGATTTGCACCACAAACAAGGTTTGGGGGACTTACTCCAAGGGAGCAGTGCATGCCGAACTTGTCCGTCAACCCATAGCAGTGGCCATGGGGCATAGAAGAACAACAATCTCTCCCTTGCACCGTAGGCCACCTACTGTGGTAGTTTTCTTCGGCATGAACCTGTAGCTCTAGGTTGTGTTTGTGCATGTCAGTTTTCTTGGTCTTTAGTTCGCATCTCTTGCATCTACCATGCCAACTCCTCGAGCACTTGCAACATGCAAGTCGCTGTCTAGCGGCTTTGTCAAGAAGTCCGCAAGCATTTTCTTGGTTGCGACGTGCTCCAATTCCACGACACCATTGGTGATAAGGTCACGTGAGTAGTGGTACCGAATATCGATTTGCTTTGTACGCCGGGAGATCATGGCGTCCTCTGCCATAACCATGGCACTTTGGTTGTCGATGCGGATGACCATTGCCTCCTCTTGTGGTGCCTTGATCTCATCAAGCAAACTGCAAAGCCATCGTGTTTCCTTGCACATTTCCGAGAGTGCAATGTACTCCACCTCAGCAGTAGAAAGCGAGACGCAGTCCTGCTTCCTGCTTGCCCACGAGACCGCACCACCGTTGAGAAGACAAACAAACCCTGAGGTGGACTTCCTGTCATCAATCTGTCCTCCCCAGTCCGCGTCAGTGTAGCATGTCAGCCGCAGCAATTCTGATCCTTCTAGACCTCCAAACCGAAGTCCGACGTGCCGAGTCTTTTTTAGGTAGCGAAAAATCCGCTTCACGACTTGCCAATGTTCTGGCCCAGGGTTGGCCACAAACCTGCTCACCTGACCCACTGCAAAAGCAATGTCAGGTCGTGTTCCCACCATTGCATACATGAGGCTTCCAACGGCGGACTGGTATGGAATGTTTTGCATCTCCCGCCGGTCTGCCTCGTTGCTTGGTGACATGGAGGAGGAGAGCTTGCAGTCGGAGGGCATGGGGGTGCTGACGGGCTTGCAGTCCTCCATGTTGTAGCGCTGCAAGATATACATGATGTACTTGGTCTGGTTGAGCTCGATGGTGCCTGCTTTGCGGTTGCGGTGAACAGCAATCCCGAGGTAGTATTCGAGAGGTCCCATGTCCTTCATCCTAAATCTGCTGGCCAGATTTTTCTTGAGGTCCACGAGGGCCTCCTGCAAGGAAGAACACATGATAAGATCATCCATGTACAACGCCACAAGTAGCAAGCCACGTTCGTCCTCCCGCACATAGACGCTAGGGTCATTCTTGCAATGTGCGAAGGAGATCTCAGCCATGAAGCTGTCCATCTCCTTGTACCAGATCCGTGGGGCCTGTTTCAGCCCGTACAACGCCTTCACTAGCTTGCACATCTTACCCTCGGGTACTTTGACACCTTCCGGTACCTCCATTAGCACCTCCTTGTCGAGCTTCCCATAAAGGAAGGCTGTCTTCACATCCATCTGGTGGATCTCAAGGTCTTTGGCGGCAACGACAGCAAGCAGGGACCTAATGGAGGCAAACGTGACAACCGGTGTGAAGGTCTCATCGTACTCAGATCCTGCACGCTGTGAGAACCCTTTTGCCACGACCCTTGCCTTGTACTTGTCGATGCTATCATCTTGCTTCCGCTTCAACCTGAGCACCCACTTTGAGCCCACCACGTGAGCGTTAGCGGGTTTGTCCACCAGCACCCATGTGTCATTTTCTTCGATGGACGCGAGCTCGCTGTCCACCGCCTTCTTCCTCTTGGCCGCATCGGGCCTTGCCAGTGCCTCAGCCACAGTGAGCGGCTCTCCCGGAGCAAAATAGGATCAGCTCAATCCAGTCCAGAATGATCCTGAATGATCCTGAATGTGGAAAACACTAATGCCAGGAACAGGATGTTGTGTACATAGCTTACAGTGACCTCTCGGCTCACGTCCATTGCCTTGGAGACCCCTGATGAGACGGATCCTCTAGTCAACCTCCTCTATTCTTGGATTGCAAGGAGATGGTTCTTTACATGCCTATCCGTGTCATCAGCCTGACCGCATGGTGATCAGGCAGATGAAATCATTCCGTGGCCAGTTTTCTCTGTGGTCACTTTCTATGCGACCAAGAGAAAGTTTTTTTCACGTTCATTCACATCATCAGCCGCCTTTGGGTGTTGTGAATTATCACATGAAACAGAGCATAGTTAAGTCACATCATAACGGATCCAGGGGTCATACCTCCATAAGGGGCAGAGCATTCCTGATCCATCCTACAACACTGAACAAGGGGCAAAAACAATCAACATCCTGTTCCTGGCATTGGTGTTTTCCACATTCAGGATCCGTCTGGCAAGGTCTACATCCCCAATGTGTTCTATGTGCCTGGCCTTGAGTGCAGAATTCTGTCATTGAATACTCTAGACTGCATGAGTAAGGATGTTTTCCACTCCTGTGGTGTTTGCATAATCACTATTCTTCTACCTGTTTATGTGATGCTGTGTGCAGAGTCCTGTGACAACCTGTGGTATGTCACATTTCTATCCTCTGTGTCCTCAGATGGGACACACTCCTTTGTGATGACCACTCTGTCTATGCATCATCCTCACCTCCTACACCGTTACCTCTACCACGTTCACACCTCTACCATTCACAACATGCTTTGCACGCAGCCTGCACTCGGCCTTGAACCAGCTACCTTCAGTGGCCTTGCAAAACTGAATGCATCTGCTGCATTCAGGGAAACATGCAGAGGTCCTGTTCACTTGTCTAATCTTCTTGCGCTTCTCACCTTCTCGAGCTTTCCTATTATGACCCCATGGGTCCCTAACCATTCGATTCTGTTACGAAGCATGGTCCTTGCATCCTCACCCTCATTGAGTACTACTCTCATTCTTGGTGGGTGATCTGCATCCAGAAGAAAATTGATGCAACTGCTGCAATTTGTTGGTGGCTCCTTGTCTCTGAGTGCAAGTCTGGTCTTCCCCTTCAACTCTTCTGATCAGACCAGGATGATGAGTTTTAGGGGGAGGCAGATGCCTTCCTCATGATCCAGGGCGTCAGACATGAGACCATTACACCCTACACTCTTGAGAAGAATGGTGTCTCTGGGTGCTGGAACCGCACCATGGCTGATGAGATCCGCACTATACGCATTGAATCCAGTCTGTCCAAGGGCTTCTTCTTTGAGGCCATGTTGTACAAAACCTGGGTTTGGAGCAGAGATTCCCACGGTCCCTTGCATTTCCCTTTCACTCCCTACAAACATTGCAGTCGAAAGTGTGCAGGTCTTTGCCTTGCATGCATATTGGGTTGCATCACCAACGTCTGCCTCCCTAAGGACCAGCGGGACAGAAAACTGGCTCCCTGGAACTGCCTCTGCACCTTTCTTGGGGTGCCTGATCAGTTGAAGACCTGGTGTTTCTGGCACCCTTTCTGGCACAGCATCATTGAGTGGTGTGATTTTGTGTTCTTTGAGGAGATTTTCTCATGCGACCTCCCTCTTGTTCACGCGTGGTCCCTTCCAAGCATGTCGCTACCGTTGCATGGAAGAAATTCTGATCTGGTGTGCAATGATGCTCCATGTGCATCAGTGTCTAGAGTCCTTGGTTTTGATGTCCCGTCTATGTCCCCGCACACACCTGACACCTTCGTCTTCCTAGATTCCCCATCTGTGTCTGTTCTTGCAGTTTAGACCAGTCATCTGAGTCCAGTTCTTTGTGTCATTGGGTCATGTTAAATGTTTCTGCCCCTTGTTCAGTGTTGTAGGACAGATCAGGAATGCTCTGCCCCTTGTGGAGGTATGACCCCTAGATCCGTTGTAGTGTGACTCAACTATGCTCTGTCTCTTGTGAGATATGACCTGTGAGTACACCATGTGGGTGAGTGGTTGCCCTGGCCATTTTGTTGATTTGGCCAAGTGAGAGGTCATGAGTTCGATCCTGGCCCCATGCATATCTTGTTTGTTGTGGAAGCTTCCAAGAAAGAAAGTCCGTAGCTTCTTGGACGCTACATGGTTGGTCTGTCACCTTGACACTTGGATGCTTATGTGTCAAGCTCACAGTGCAAGTCTATTGGTGACATGGCTGGTTCAGGCCACTTCCCAGGAATGTGCTTTTGAGTTCTAGGACTGGACAGACAGCTATTAAAGGACTTGTCTTGCATGCTGATCAATCAACCCTTGCTTGATGCTCTCTTGCGTATTGACGACTTGAGCTCTTCTTGAGATGTAATGCTAAGGCGTTAGTACTCTTGAAGNGGTTTCGCGGCTTCTCTGCCGGAGGTGGTTAGCTCAGTAGCTAACAAAGGGTTATGGGCCCACTCCTCTGGTTAGGGAAGTTTCACGCACGCAACCGCTAAGGTCACAAGCAGTGAGAGCGCCTTCGCTCTCACCCAACTTCTCTATTTGCAGGGCAACATCAGCAGGAGGGGAATGCAACACATCTGCACCTTTCTACCTTGGGACCTGGCATCAGCCTACATCAGCCTACATCAGCCTACATCTGCTTGCAACAGCCAACGTGAACAGGGGAAGCAGTTTCCTATTCTCACCAACATCCTACAACGGCCTCAAACACGGGTTCATCGGCATCAACAACAGGTGCAGCAGCTGTAGCAGTTGTAGTTGTAGGGATGGCAGGGACAGGGGAACCTTGGAATCATTCGCCCATCCTCAAATTTGATGGAGAGGGGTTTGCACTCTGGAAGTGGCAGTTTGAGATCATCATGGATGATAGAGATTTGCTAGGATATTTTGACGAAACTATCCCAGCACCAAAGGAGGAGGGTGCTGACCTTGTGGCATGGGTCAAGCTCAACAAGAAGGCTCTCGCCATTCTTGTGTCCTCCATACAACCCTCAGTCCTTTCACACATCAGCGGTTGTACAGTGGCAGCCGCGGCATACGCCAAACTCGGCAAGGTATTTCAGTCCTCCTCACTTGCCAACTGCTCTTCGTTTTACAAAATCTCATCAGCATGAGGCTTGGTGAAGGGGAGGATGTCTCCGCCTTTATGCAGAAGTTTGATACGCTCTTGCAACAAGCCACCGGCATGGGGTGGGACCTGAAATCGGACATGCAGGCTATGATTTTTCTGATGACGCTGCCGGAAAGTTGGGGCCCCATGATAACGGTGATTGGAGGGTGGACTGAAGATCTAGTTTCCTACACCACCGTCTCTGAGTATGTGCGGAATGAAGCCATGCGTCGTAGCAGCAGTGAAGCAAACATGGCTGCCTTTGCCTCACGGAGCAGTGGCACCTTCCGCAATACCTCCTCCTCTGGGTTCAGGGGAAACAACAGCACTAGCAACAGTGGAAGGGGTACAAAGCGCCAAGGAAACTGCCATAACTGTGGCAAGGCTGGACACTGGGCTCGAGAGTGCCGTGCACCCAAGAAAGAGGGAGGAGACGGGGATGACTGGCGAGGGGGAAATGGTGGGAAGGATCCCACAAGCTTGATGGCTGAGTGTGCCTCCAACAAAGGGAGGGCGATACTCAGGCCAGGAGCCTATGGCCTTGACTCGGGCACAAACGAGCACACCACTTACGAGAAGAGAGACTTTATCTCTCTTGCTCCATGTAACAAGAACTTCAGGGTCGCCAACGGCAAGGTTGAGG
>SZWC01003448.1:74419-88485 GCA_023375785.1 Penium margaritaceum
CGCATACCGTCAAATGGAGGCAGCAGATATTTCCTCACATGCATCGACGACAACAGCCGCAAAGTCTGGATATACTTTCTCAAAAAGAAAAGTGAGGTGAAGGAGAATCTGCAGGCCTTTGTCGCTATGGTTGAGCGACAGAGTGGAAAGAAGGTGAAGGCATTCAGGACGGACAACGGGGGAGAGTATGAAGCTTGCAGGGAGTGGCTCAAGACACAGGGCATTGAACACCAGAAAACTACGCCCTACTCACCTCAAAGCAACGGCGTAGCAGAGAGGATGAACCAGACGCTCCTAGGCATGACTAGGTGCATGCTCTTTGACGCCAAGCTTCCTCCTAGGTTCTGGGCTGAAGCAGCACGTACGGCTACCTACCTTGTGAACCTCACACCTGCAGCAGCTCTGCGAAGGAGAGGCAAGAAGAAGCAGACACAGCAGCTGAAGACGCCTCAAGAAGCATGGTCAGGCAAGAAGCCGGACGCCTCCCATCTCAAGGTGTTTGGTTGCACCGGGTTTGCCAAGGTCCAGGCCGGTGAGGGCCCTGGAAAGCTCGATGCAAGAGCACGAAAGTGCATTTTCATCGGCTATGACACCGCCCACAAAGCTTATCGACTGTGGGACCAAGGAGCCAAGAAGGTCATCCGCAGCAAAGACGTGGATTTCCACGAAAGGTCTGTGAGTAAGGGAGAGCATCTCGAACTCGAGAACGCTCCAAAACAGGGAGAGTGGCTCACTCTCCTTGAAGAGGGAGACAAAGCACCAGCACAATGGCATGGGATAGGTGCTGCAACAGGGAGAGGAGCTCATGAAGATGACTCGCAGGAGTCAGACTCTGATTCCGACGTATCCGATCCTCCGGAACATGAGGAGGATGCCTCTCCCATCATCAACGACGAACCAGACCTCCAACCTCCGCATCAACAGCACCAGCCAGCAGGTTCAAGGAGCAGTTCACGCCTCAAAGTACCGCAGCAGCATTACGAAGCAGACAGGGGTGAATGGACAGGCTTCAACTATTCATTCTTGGTTCAAGAGGAGCCAACGTCTGTCGCAGAGGCACTCACTCGGCCTGATAAAGCAGAGTGGGACGAAGCAATTCGCAGTGAACTCAGCTCCATTGAAGAGAATGGGACATGGGTACTGGTGGACAGACCTGCCGGGGCTCACGTTGTGGGGTCCAAGTGGGTGCTGAAAGTAAAAAGGAAACAGGATGGCAAGATAGACAAGTACAAGGCACGGGTGGTAGCAAAGGGGTTCTCCCAACGGCCTGGCGCAGAGTACGATGAGACCTTTGCTCCAGTTGTGACGTTTGCCTCCATCCGGTCAATGCTCGCCATTGCTGCTGCCGAGAACATGGAGGTCCACCAGATGGATGTCAAGACAGCCTTCCTTTACGGCAAACTTGACAAGGAGGTATTGATGGAGGTTCNCCGGAGGGGGTTGATGCTCCTGAGGGCAAGGTGTGCAGATTGGTGAAGGCACTCTATGGGCTAAAACAAGCGCCAAGACTTTGGTACCAGGAGATGGACACGTTCATGGCCAAGGAGTCCTTCAAGCACTTCGACAATGACCCCAGCATGTACGTGCATGAGAGTGACAAAGGGACAATGTTGGTCGCCTTGTACGTTGATGACCTGATTCTATGCTCCTCTTCAACGCAGCTGCTAGACGATCTCAAGGGGCAGCTAAGTAGCAGATTCGAGATGAAGGACATGGGTCCTCTTGACTTCTATCTTGGAATTGCCATCAAGCGCGATAGAGCAGCGGGTACAATCAGCTTGAACCAGACAAAATACATCGACTCCATCCTCAAATGATACGACATAGCAGATTGCAAACCTGCCAGCACACCCATGAGCTCGGAGTGCAAACTCTCCACCTCCATGTCCCCATCCAACGAAGCAGAGAAAACTGACATGCTTGGCATCCCATATCAGTCTGCGGTGGGCAGTTTGATGTATGCCATGGTCGCCACCCGACCAGATATAGCCCATGCTGTAAGGCAGGTGAGTCAGTTTGTGGCCAATCCCGGTCCACTTCACTGGCAGGCCGTGAAGCGCATCATGCGCTACCGTCAGGGGACGCGCCACGTAGGCCTCCAGTTTGGAGGCATTGCTGGATCCGCATCACTCCGTCTCATGTGCTACACTGATGCTGATTGGGAAGGGAATATTGATGATAGAAAATCTACCTCCGGCTTTGTGTGTATGTTGAATGGAGGTGCAGTCAGTTGGGCAAGTCGCAAGCAAGAATGTGTCTCTCTGTCAACAGCTGAAGCTGAGTACATCGCCTTGGCTGAGGTGTGTAAAGAGATGCAGTGGCTACGAAGCTTGCTATCTGAGATGAAGGCACCACAGGCAACGGCGACGGTCATCAAGATTGACAACATGGGTGCCATTGACATGTCAAAGATCCCAGTCCTGTCGAGGCGCACAAAGCACATCGAGATCCGCTACCACTACGCTCGAGACTTGGTCTACAAGCAGACAGTGGAGCTTGAGTATGTCGGTACCAAGCTCAACCGGGCTGACATGCTTACAAAGCCACTGGACAAGGATCTCCACCAGGCGGGCAGGCAAGGTATCGGCATGGTCAACGCATGTGATGACGAATGATGATGGTCACTGACGCAAGGTGCAAGGGAGAGATTTGTTAAATGTTTCTGCCCCTTGTTCAGTGTTGTAGGACGGATCAGGAATGCTCTGCCCCTTGTGGAGGTATGACCCCTAGATCCGTTGNCACAAAGCACATCGAGATCCGCTACCACTACGCTCGAGACTTGGTCTACAAGCAGACAGTGGAGCTCGAGTATGTCGGTACCAAGCTCAACCGGGCTGACATGCTTACAAAGCCACTGGACAAGGATCTCCACCAGGCAGGCAGGCAAGGTATCGGCATGGTCAACGCAAGTGATGACGAATGATGATGGTCACTGACGCAAGGTGCAAGGGAGAGATTTGTTAAATGTTTCTGCCCCTTGTTCAGTGTTGTAGGACGGATCAGGAATGCTCTTCCCCTTGTGGAGGTATGACCCCTAGATCCGTTGTAGTGTGACTCAACTATGCTCTGTCTCTTGTGAGATATGACCTGTGAGTACACCATGTGGGTGAGTGGTTGCCCTGGCCATTTTGTTGATTTGGCCAAGTGAGAGGTCATGAGTTCGATCCTGCCCCCATGCATATCTTGTTTGTTTTGGAAGCTTCCAAGAAAGAAATTCCGTAGCTTCTTGGACGCTACATGGTTGGTCTGTCACCTTGACACTTGGATGCTTATGTGTCAAGCTCACAGTGCAAGTCTATTGGTGACATGGCTGGTTCAGGCCACTTCCCTGGAATGTGCTTTTGAGTTCTAGGACTGGACAGACAGCTATAAAAGGACTTGTCTTGCATGCTGATCAATCAACCCTTGCTTGATGCTCTCTTGCGTATTGACGACTTGAGCTCTTCTTGAGATGTAATGCTAAGGCGTTAGTACTCTTGAAGGTGAAGTGTATGCCTGATTAAGTTTGGGGTGCATGACACATACCTACAAAGGAAGAAGGTGTAAGAACCTTTGTGAGCTTTTCGGTTTCGCGGCTTCTCTGCCGGAGGTGGTTAGCTCAGTAGCTAACAGGTCACTCATGTTCCTAGTCACTACCACACGGCAGGACACTGCCTTTGCTGTGAACCTGCTCGATCAGTTCTCCCAGTCCCTACACCAGCTGCACCTAGATGTAGTGATTCACGTGGTTTGGTACATTGTCTCCACCCCATGTCCTGGATCAACATTCTGCCATTAGTTTTCCATAGTCACCAAAGACTACATGGAAAGTGATAGGGCTGAGAACGTAGAGGGCAAGAGTTGCACTGGGTGGATCTTCCTCGTTGGTGGTAGAGCTATCATGTGGCATAGTGGCAAGCAAGGATGCATCACACGCAGCACTAAGGAGGTAGAAGACATGGAATCAGACGCTAGTGCTTAAGAGCATGTGTGACACCATTGTCTTTTGTGTGAGCTTCACCAGACCGCGTTTTCCATCACGCTGCACAATGAAAATGAAAGTGCCAGTGCCATTTCAGAAAACAATGTCATTCATGAAACATGCACCAATAAAAACAATATAGAGTATCATTATGTGCACAACTTCTTGCTTGAACGAAGAATCCAGATTGTGTGGGTCAAGACTGTGTGAAAGTAAGCTGACTTCCTGACCAAGGCCGTCAGGCGTGTGTCATTCAAGAAAGCCATCAGTCTAGTTGGTGTGCATCCGTGAGTACGCCATTGTGTAAATGTGAGTTCTTCTACTGTGTGCTGCCTCGTTTATTCCCTCACCCTCTGTGTGCTCATCATCACACGTCCGTGGGTTTGCTTGTCACACTACGGGGGCATGTGGATATGGGGGAGCATGACTTATGATGTGTACTATAGATGGAAGACCTCTTCACATGTATGATGCAAGGTCATGGAGAGTATTGTGGACAGTGCATGCACTGTCTTACTGATCTATACTGTGACCTTGTACATGCTGGTGCTGACAACCGACTCAGTCGACACTGACAACGGCGGACGCTGAGCGATGGAGGGAATGTCACACCGTTGTGAGATACATAGCTCTCGTGTCTAATTGTGGTGTCTCCCAGTCTGTAGCAGTACACGGTCAGCTCCATCAGCAGCACCCACGATCACTCATGTCACCGGCAATCATGGACGGCTGTTCTGAGTAGCATTGAGTCTGCCTAGGTTCAGGCAGCCATGAATTTGCTGTGTGAGATTTCTTGATGATTCTGACTGCATGACTGTGTCACTTTGTGCATGTTTTTATGTGGTCCACCTTTCAAGACAAACAGACAATGCCCAGGTTTGGGACCACCGGTTGTCTAGCAAGGCTCACATAGAGAAATCTACCTGCCAGAAGATACTGGAATTTCCTGATTGGCTAGTAGAATGAGAAACAAGCCCCACATAGGTGAGGGCATTGGTTAGTCTATAAGGGTCTCTCACCAAACTTTATTCTTGTTTTCGACTCAGTCATGAACACTTTCAACTACAGTTCTGATGCTAGCTTTCAAGTGCAAGTTTTCCCTCTCATTGCCGAGCAACCAGCATTTTTCAATCACTTCGTCTACACTCAGCAGGCCAAGAACTTGTTAGCTACTGAGCTAACCACCTCCGGCAGAGAAGCCGCAAAACCGAAAAGCTCACAAAGGTTCTTACACCTTCTTCCTTTGCAGGTATGTGTCATGCACCCCAAACTTAATCAGGCATACACTTCACCTTCAAGAGTACTAACGCCTTAGCATTACATCTCAAGAAGAGCTCAAGTCGTCAATATGCAAGAGAGCATCAAGCAAGGGTTAATTGATCAGCATGCAAGACAAGTCCTTTTATAGCTGTCTGTCCAGTCCTAGAACTCAAAAGCACATTCCTAAGAAGTGGCTTGACCCTGCCACATCACCAAGAGACTTGCGCTGTGGGCTTGACACATAAGCATCCTTGTGCCAAGGTGACTGATCAGCCGTATTACTTCCCAGAAGCAATGGACTTTCTTTCTTGGAAGCTTCTAAAACAACCAAGATGTGCATGGAGCCAGGATCGAGCTCATGACCTCTCACTTGGCCAAATCAACAAAATGGCCAAGTTAACCACTCACCTACATGGTGTACTCACAGGTCATATCTCACATGAGACAGAGCATAGTTGAGTCACCCTACAACAAATCCAGGGGTCATACCTCCACAAGGGGCAGAGCATTCCTGATCCGTTGCACAAGACTGAACAAGGGGCAAACATATTCAACAAATCTCTCCCTTGCACCTTGCGTCAGTTTCCATCATCATTCGTCATCACTTGCGTTGACCATGCCGATACCTTGCCTGCCCGTGTGCAGTGGTGTGCTTCACGAGGTCAGTAACCAGTGCCATGTTGATGTGTGTGAGATGACGATGAATGCAATTTGTGTGTTCAGCATCGGCTATGGTTGTGACGTGTGCCTGTTCTCAGGCTGAGGAGAGAGGAGGATAGAGAGTGATTCTGTACAGCATGTCATCAGGCAATGGTCTATCTGCCAGCAAGGAGCTGGAGGCATCAAAGATCATGCATCTTTCACTTTGAGTTACAGTGGACACATTTGATTGTCGGTCTAGCTGTCCTCCTGAAAACAGATTCACCTTCAACTTGGTGACATACAAAACACCAGTCAGCCACAACACCCCCCCTGGCGCCTGGAGAGTCATAGTCCCCACACCTTCAACAACAAGTACCTCCCCCAACCAAGTCTTCAAACCATCAACATCATACGTGGCATACAATGAGGTGAAAAACTGGCGCTGAGCTGACATGTGATGAGACAATGCTGTGTCATACAACCACTCATGCATGGACAGTGCATGGGATGTAGTGATGTGCCTGTGACCGAGCAGCTGACCTGCTTCCTGTGGTACCGCTGTTGGCTCAGGCGGCTGCATCTCTATGATTGGGAGCTATCCAGCCTGCTAGGGCAGTGGATCTGTCTCCTGTGCCATCGCCATGTTGGCGTACACATGCTGTGCTCACTCGGTTGCGGGAACTGGAACTGTAGAGTGTGGAGGCATGTAGTGCATGGGAGGTACAAATGATTTTGGCTACATCATCATCTGCACTTTCTGCTGCATCATCGGCTGCATCATTGGATGTATCATCGGCTGCATCATCAGCTACATCATCGGCTGCATCATCGGCTTGAGCTGAGGTGGTCCGAATGTGGCTGCGGCAGTCAGTGAGTGTGCACATGGCAGTGTGTGGGTGCTCCCCATGTGGGAGGGGGCAGTGGTCCCATGGTCGGTGGACGCAACTGATGTTGGTAAGGGTACTGCTATTACTGCTGCTGCTGTGGGTTCATGATGCGCTACAGCATGGGACAGGCAGACCAGTAGTGACTGGGCTGACGGCAGTAGTTAAAAGTACAGCTGCCGGTCTCTCGCCCACGTCCCCGACTTCTGCCGTCCTGGCCACCACGTCTGCCTCCACCACTATGCCCTCCCTGCTCAGCCATGGCATGAAGATGCCAAGATATCTTATGTGTGAAGGCCATCGCAGTAGAAGTGCCAGCCTCTCGATCCTCTCCTTGAAGGATGTCCTCATTGTTTGTCAATTCTTTGAACAACGTTGACAGGTTGGTGCTCTCGATGTCTGCAACGCGAAGGTGCCACAGCAAGTTGCGACAAAACTCCTTATACGGCTTGCCAAGCTGGAGCAGCACCGGATCCAGCCACTCCAAAATGGTGCACGAGGCACCCAGTCCGAGGATCGGATGCCTGATGTCCACTGTCGCATCCTAGTACTCAGCAGTTGGCGCATCGGGCTTCGGATAGAGGCAACAAAGCTTGTCAGGCAGCGTGATGACCAGTGACATTCCCTGTTCCTCTTTTCACATAATCAAGCTCTGTCACACCTCAGATGGATGGGGAGATCCACTACGTTGGGTTTGTTGGATCCTCTCCTCTCTCGCCATACCTAAAGTGACGGATGGCGTAGGACTGGTCGTCCAGCAGAGCGCGCATTAAAGCGCTGAATGCACGGAGGAGGGTACAGTCATCTACCTTCTCTAGCAGTGGGTTGAGGTAAAGTTCCTCAAGCCCATGCTTGGCCGCCCAAGCACGGAACATCTCTTTCCATACAAGTAAATCTCGTGCCCCAAGAAGTGGGGGCGTCAAGCCCTTGTGAAGGGTAATTCTGTTTAGTTTGCTCCAAGTCATGGCTGCTGCTGAGGTGGCCGTTTTTGCACTGCTGCCGCTCCCATTACTACTTTGAGGTTCCACATCCCTCGTGGATCCTTCAACACTCACGGCAAACTAGTGTTTGCCTACAATTTTTTGCCCTGTGCGCAGGTTGTGTGCGCCCCCTTGTCTTTGACTGTGTGCGACTCCTTGCGGGGACCACCAATAGCCGCACGGCCCATGGTGTCCCCCTTGCCACTACTTCATCCCCTTTGGGCCTTTCTTTGGCCTCGCAGGCCCTAGGCACCTTAGCTACCTTTGCTCTAGCCTTGAGATCATGTTTGTTTGGATCACGCATGTCCCTGACAGGCTAGGTCGTCCAAATCGTGTTTTTGCCTCTCGCGGTCGTTTGTGACGAATCTGAGTTTCAATTCACTCCCTCAACCACAGGCCAGAGGAGCTGCTCTGATACCATGAGAATTGCGAGAGATTCAAAGTGCAAGTTGAATCACTAAAAACAGTTAAGCGTGGAGGAATCTAGGTCCAAAACACTCATAGCCATGGCTAGTTTTTTTTTTCTTCGACACTAAGTGTCGGGGCCTGAGATACAAGAGAGGGGGAGAGTAAAGCACGTGTTATGTGCTTCACTCAGTGCCGCTGGTCAGTGAGGCCTGCATGCCAGGCTGGCTTGCTCTCACTAGTTGATGGTGAATCTCACCCCTAGACCGAATTTTTGGTCAAACCTGCAAACTGCCTATCCAGGGCAAGCCTAATCTATGTCACATAAGCTATGAGGTTTATTCTATATCTTTCTGCAATACACATCACATATGTTGCTTCACAGTCAAAGAATAATCTAGTTTTTGTAACCCCAATGTAGAAAATTGACCTACTAAAGCATGGGCATACGATTGAGCTGGAGTTGAGGCACGTGAGTTGTGAGCTGCAGAACACGAAAGAAGTTGCGCCTGGAACATGTGATGCATGCGCTCATCATGTGTCATCTCCAGTCTCATGGCCGGCATGCCCTGCGCACTCACATCCACAGAAAATGCAAGGATGTGTACACAGATTAACAGTAGAAATTAGTCTTACCCATGTTGGCCTGAGGGTGAGTGTGCACCCTGGAGGGTCCCTAGCAGTGTCTGGTTCACACCACCAGCTGTTTTTGGAGAGACTAAAACTGTGGAGGCAACTGGTTCCAAGGATGGCAAAATCTGGTCAGAGATTGAGGCAATAGTTTTGGCCTCAATTGGATGGGAATTAACACTTGATCAAGGCTCACAAGCAGTGGCATTTTATAGCCACTGATCTAAGCTTTCCAGAATACCAAAGCATGCCAGATTTGGAGCTTCCTAGCAGATTCTATGGCTTCTAGAGTGCTCCTTGGTAGGCTGTCCTTTTCCCACCTAGGAAGGCATCCCTTCCCTCCTCTAGAAGCTTCTGCCCCTTCCTAGATTCCTCAGCTTGCTTCTAGTAGGAAGGAAGGTGTCCAGAAGACCAAGACACCTCTAGATGCCTTGTAGGACAAGTCACCCCTTCTAGAAGGTGTGCCACCTTCCTGGACCCTCACNAAGCAGTGGCATTTTATAGCCACTGATCTAAGCTTTCCAGAATACCAAAGCATGCCAGATTTGGAGCTTCCTAGCAGATTCTATGGCTTCTAGAGTGCTCCTTGGTAGGCTGTCCTTTTCCCACCTAGGAAGGCATCCCTTCCCTCCTCTAGAAGCTTCTGCCCCTTCCTAGATTCCTCAGCTTGCTTCTAGTAGGAAGGAAGGTGTCCAGAAGACCAAGACACCTCTAGATGCCTTGTAGGACAAGTCACCCCTTCTAGAAGGTGTGCCACCTTCCTGGACCCTCACCTGGCCTTCTAGAAACTTAAAGAGGAACTCTAGAGGTTGGGCTAGCTTCCTGGCATCTATTTTCCACCTCCCTTGAGGCAGGGCAGAATTTCATCTTGTGGGACTTGAACCCGGGCCCCTGCCTCTAGAGGTGGACACCATTAACCACTAAGCCACTAAGGCTTGTCTTTTTGGTGTTCCTTTTTGGAGTCACTCCTGCCATGGTGAGGAGCATAACTCCAACAACCCAGACTAGCGCACCATCATTCTTTTTTAAAAGGTCGTTGGAAAAGGAACAGGTCAACAAGTATCTGGACCTCAACCGTTGAGAAAGTTAAAAGTTTGCAAAAAAAAATTCCAAAGACCACGAGAAAATGTTACTACCACCTCTTAATCAAAACTAGGCAAGTTGGATCTATTGAGACACGACAACAAGTTACCAAAAGTCCGGGTCTCGTCCACATGTTAACCACCAATGACAGAATTAAAGAATCTGAAGGCATGATCAACCAGTAGTGGGTCTCCTGAGGCAAGACTTCAGACCAGTACATATCACTGTGTACCTGGGTCTTGACCACAAAGAGAATACACAATCTGTCAGAGACAATATGTGTCAAATAATCATGGATCCCCAAAGGCCCTCGCACAGACCACCAGCTACCCAGGTCTCGACCACTGACAAAATTCTATCAGCAATGCATGGGTGAACCAGGCAGCCAGAATTAATCAGATATCTCACACAAGAAGCAATCCAGTTGTTGGAGAGTCATGGAGGCAAAGTGAGAAGCACTCACTACACAACACTATCTGACACTCTAATAGTTTTAAAGCTCATACACCAACACTCCCTGTGCACTACGAGAGCTGTCAACAAGCTACCAGCAAAGAAGATACACACATTGCACCTTACTAAGAGAATCCTGGGAACAAGGACCTCAATACTGCTGCACCAGAAGGAATCTGCTCCCCATGTATACAGAAGGCCAAGGACATGTCACCTGCAGAGATCAGCACATCTTCCCCTGAATGAAACAGTCCTGGGAAGAAAAACCGAATAGCAACTTCACCTGAAAGAAGCTGAAGGTGTGGGGAAGTCACCTAAGAACGGAAGATGGAGTTAGAATGTCTACCATGTGCACAATTCACTCATGCACTGCCTAACGCCTGTCACTCACCACATCCATGGTAGGAAGAGAAGAGTAATCGAGTCTCAGCTCAGACACTAGAGACTACCAAATGTCCCAGCTGGCAGGGTCCTGAGTATCACCCTCATCAGACTCAGAGGGTGCATGCTGCTGAATTCTCCATGACTGGGAGAGGGACGTGACGTTAAATCTCTCATATCTACTAGCTTCCAAAGGTCCTAATTGACAGACTAATCTACACTACCCTCATCTGACTCGGGAGCGGTGTGGGTGGAGAAGACGGTGTTTGATGCTCCTGCGCTAGAGGATAGGGATGGAGATGAATCTGTGCATGTGGAGCTCACTCCTGCAGTCACTACATCAACTGCACACTCAAATGTGAAATGCTACTCCTACGCTATGGCCATCTCATTCTTAAGAATAGATGAGCACTCATGCATCGCATCAACAGCCTCCTCAGGTACAACGAGCATCTCTGCCTCCATTTGTGCTGCCCGAAGCTGAGTGACTGCAGATGGCGCATCTCTTGGAGGTTCAATCCTCCATAGGTCCTACTCCTGAGTTAGATGGTCCACTGTAGACAATGCAGGTATGTCCAACTCTTTGGTTGAAGGTGAGTCGAGCTGAGAGGGATAGTGGAGGTACAAGGAGAGAGGGGAGCTGGGGAGAATGATATAGGCGAGCTTCAGAATGTCTTAGATTTTTACAGGATGCCATTGACACTCACTGTCTCAACCTCCCCATCCTGTGAGGAACAATATCAGGCTGCCATGGAACTGGACTCAGAGTCAAGTGGACTACGTCCACTGCAACTCTCAGCTAGAAGCTCAGCCGACGTATGTTGGAACTTGAGGAGAGAGGGAGCCTTGGAGCAGCGAGCATGTGTGATTGGAAGGGCATCACTTGTGCTGAATAATGGTTGTTCAATCACTCAAAATGATGGAGTACATATAGAGCTAGAGCTTGGGCAAGTCAGCCCTCTCACAAGACACACCACTTAGCCATGGAGGCTAAGGCTCACACACTAGAGTCCATAATCTCACACAAGGGAGGAAATCAGCCTAGCAATCAGGCTGACCACTCACACACGACCTAGAGAGCTAGAGAATGCTCTCATGGCACAATCCTAGTGGTCACATAACCCACAAACCCATGGAGAATCGCCATGTGTCCATGGCTAGCACACAAGGATCTCACCTCACCTAAAAAGTAAGGAGAGGTACCTTTATCCTAGTCAGCACACTCTGACAAGGCAATCCTAAGACCAAGGACCTTTTTGGATATTTCTCCCATCAGTTCTTGACCCTGGACCTCTTGCCTTTTTCTTTTCTTAGGCTAAGGCATGGAGCCATCACCCATGCCCACCCAGACATCGACGGTCCATGACCCCCGAAACTTCGAAAATTCATATCTCCCAATCCGACCGTTGGATCGGCCTCAAACTTGGACCCTAGACATATTGCTACCCGATCTTTCCAATGGTGAAGTTGGATCGGCGATCGGAGCAGGAATCTGGTACTGTCCTGGAACTTGCTCCTGTGGACCTGAAACTGAGCCAGATGGCTCCTTTCCCAACAATCTCCCACTTTGTCGCAGTCAGAGTGGGCTGAGTCTACATGCCTTCATGCAGAACTGCTGCTTCTCACGGGTCACTGGCTTGGTGCAGAAATCAGCGACCTGCTTGCTGGTTGGAGTAAACTCCAGCTTGATAGCACCCTCCTGCACCATGTGCCTGATGAAATGATATGCGATATCAATGTGCTTGGTGCGTGCATGGTGCTCAGGATTCTTGGCGAGTGCGATTGCGCTCTGGTTGTCGACGCGCACAGGAAGTGGAACTGCTGCACTCCCACTCATCTCTGCCATGAGACGTTGGAGCCAAACTACTTCCTTGGCTCCAAAGCTGAGAGATACGTACTCAGCTTCTCTGCTCGAGGTCACCACGACCACCTGCCGCTTGCTGCAGCAGCTGATGGCTCCACCATTCATGAGGAACACATGTCCAGAGATGGACTTGCGGTCCTCAGGGTTTGAAGCCCAATCTGTGTCTGTGTAGCCGATGATGCTGTTGTCATTGCCATTGTAGGTGATGCCGATGTTGATGGTTCCAGCAAGGTAGCGGAAGATCCGCTTCACTGCCTTCTGGTGCTCCGGTCCGGGATTAGCCATGTGCTGGCTCACAGCGCTCACAGCCTGTGCGAGGTCCGGNTGGTTGCCACCATCAGGTACATGAGACTGCCGACGGCGCTCTGGTACTTCTGCCGCTCAGCTGCATTTGCTTCTCCATTGAAGCTCACGAGGTACTGCCGCGTCTCCAGCGGCGTGCCGATGGGTTTTGCCTCTGCCATGCCAAACCGCTGCAAAACATCCTTAATGTAGCGGCTCTGCTGCAGCGAGAGAGAGCGTGTCTTGCGGTCACGCGTGATCTGGATACCAAGGAAGTATGATGCCTCCCCGAGATCAGACATCTGGAAGCGCTCCTGCATGGCTTCCTTGAACTCCTGCAGTGCAGACATGCTGTTGGAAAGGAGGAGTATTTCATCCACATAGACAATGATGATGCGGATCTCATGCTCATGCTGCCAGCGATACAAGCTGTAGTCACACTCGCTGCGCTCAAACCCCATGCACTGCAACGCTGCATCCAACTTTTGGTTCCAAGCACGCGATGCTTGCTTCAGGTCGTACAACGACTTCTGCAGCTTGCAGACCAGGTGCTCCTGGCCATCCATGACGAACCCCTCTGGCTGCTCCATGTAGATCTCCTCCTCCAAGTCACCATTCAAGAATGCCTTCTTGACATCCATGTGGTGAACCTCGAAGTCTTCAGCTGCTGCATAAGAGAGGAGCGTGCGCACAGAGGCAAACTTTGCAACAGGGGCAAAAGTTTCTCTGTAGTCGATGCCCTCCTGCTGCGAGTAGCCCTTGGCGACCAGCCTCGCCTTGTACTTTTCCAGGTTACCATCTGCTCCCTGCTTCTTCTTGAACACCCACTTGCACTTGATCACCTTACATCCTGGTGGACGCTCAGTCAACTCCCACGTGCCGTTGTCCAGCTGCGACTGTATCTCCTGCTGCACGGCTTGCGCCCAATCTGCTGCATCCGGTGTAGCCATGGCCTCCTTGTATGATGTTATCTCATCTGAATCTGCTACAACTGCGACGTTCATCTGTTCTGGTTTCTGCACCATCCAGAAATGGCCGCGCTCACCAGGCTTGTAACGCACCCTAAGAGGGTACCTGCGACCTGGTGCTGGAGCGTTAGCGGGCGGCAGGCGCGGTGCTGCTGGCACAACTGCTGCTGCTGGTGGTGCTACATCTCCCTCCTCTGCTTCTGCCGATGAGGCTGCTGTATCTGCAACATCAGACATGGGAGAGTAGAGTGATTCTCCCACTGTCACAGTAGA